>PVKV010007541.1:0-44957 GCA_004027835.1 Alouatta palliata
CATGCAAGATTGTTACATAGGTACACACATGGCAGTGTGATTTGCTGCCTTCCTCCCCATCATCTGTATCTGTTATTTCTCCCCATGCTATCCCTCCCCAACTCCCCACCCCCCGCTGTCCCTCCCCTTTTTCCCCCCAACAGACCCCAGTGTGATATGCTCCCCTCCCTGTGTCCATGTGTTCTCATTGTTCAACACCATAAAAGAATGGCTCATACCTGTAATCTCAGCGGTTTGGGAGGTCAAAGCAGGCCGATCACCTGAGGTCAGAAGTTCGACACCAGCCTGACAAACATGGTGAAACACTGCCTCTACTAAAATACAAAAAGCTTAGACAGACATGGTGATATATACCTGTAATCTCAGCTACTTGAGAAGCTGAGGCACAAGAATTGCTTGAACCTGGGAGGTGGAGACTGCAGTGAGTAGAGGTCATACCACTTCCCTCCAGCATGGGTGACAAAGACTCTGTCTCAAAAAAAAAAAGGAAAGAAAGAAAAGAAAAGAAAAAAAAATCATCAGCAGGCTTTATTTCTACAAGTTTCCTAAAACCGGAAGTTCCTCTTTGAACATGGGGTTTAAAGTGTGTCATATATCACTTAATTGAACCTTGGCCTTCTACTAGAAGATTTGATTTCTGAAGAAGGTAAAGAGAAAAATACTTTTTTAAAGATAAGTATTTGGTACATACAAAAAAACCCAGCCATTACCAAAAAAAAAAAAAAAAAAAAGACAGCCATTTACCATCTAAGGGCGCGGGTTTTTTGTTAGCCCAGAAAATATATTTAAAAGAGACTTTTTGGCCGGGCATGGTTGTTCATGCTTGTAATCCCAGCACTTTGGGAGGCCGTGGCAGGAGGATCACCTGAGGTCAGGAGTTCAAGACCAGCCTAACCAACATGGAGAAACCCAATCTATACTAAAAATACAAAATTAGCCAGGCATAGTGGTGTATGCCTGTAATCCCAGCTACTCGGGAGACTGAGACAGGAGAATCGCTTGAACCTGGGAAGCAGAGGTTGCTGTGAGCCACTGCACTCCAGCCTGGCGACAGAGGGAGACTCCATCTCAAAAAAAAAGAGAGACTTCTTTTGTTTTGTTTTGAGACAGGATCTTGTTCTGTCACTCAGGCTGGTGTAAAGTGGTGCAATCATAGCTCACTGCAACCTCCGCTTCCTAGGCTCAAGGGATCCTCCCACTTCATCCTTCCTAGTAACTGGGACCACAGGTGTGTGCCACCACACCCTGGTCACATTTGTATTTTTTTGTAGAGATGGAGTTTCGCCATGTTGCCCAGGATGGTCTTGAACTCCTGGGCTCAAGTGATCTGCCTGCCAAAAGAGACTTTTTAAAAAAGTCTTGAAAAGATTCTGACTCAACCTGGAGACCCGTCCTTCAAGCCTTCTCTTCCTTTCAGATCTTCTTTTCTACAATTCAGAGATGATGTCTAGATCTCCATAAATCCCTGTGATGATTAATTTTATATGTCAACTTGACTGCAGCACCAGGTGCCCAGATGCTTGGTTAAACATTGTTCTAGGTGTATCTGTGGGGGTGTCCTGAAGGAGATTAGCATTTGAATCCATAGACTAAGTCAGGTTAATGGTTCTCTCCAATGTGGATGGACATCTTCCAACCCCTCAGAGGCCTGAATACAAAAGTAAATAAATAAATAAATAAATAGGCTAAGAAAGAATTCTCTCTGTGCTGGACTGCATTCATTCTGGAACAGTAGTCTTCCGTCTTTTCATTTGGACTTGAAGTGGAACTTACACTATCGGCTCTCCTGGGTCTGAACTTCTGAGCCCTCATCATAGTGTGAGTCAATTCCTTATAATAAATGTTGTTATACGACTGTATGTACACACACATATATATCTTATTTATATAAATACATTTACTTATATAAAAATATGTAAAAATATATATGCATATGTGGGTATGTACATTTTATGTATGTAAGCATATATGCCTGTATATGTACATAGATATATATGTATGTGTATTTATATATGAGTTTATATATAAATATTTTTTATATATGCATGTGTGTCTATATAATCTTTCTATAATGTTTTTGCATATATATGTATATATAGACATGAAACACCTGGGCATGACTGACACATAAAATTTATCATCAGAAAGATTTATGGAGATTTAGACATTATTATCATAAATAAATATATACATATATTTACATGTACACATATAAAGACATTTAGTTATATGAATACGGGATATATATGTATATACATACATACATATCTAAATAAATTTATTTATATAAATAGGATATATATATAAATGCATAACAGAATAAATAGGGTGTGTACATACATCCTATATACACACATGCTATTAATTCTGTTTTTCTGGAGAAATATGACAGATATAACCTTCTGGAGCAAATATTAAAATTTAAGTCTTCTTTTTAGGGGATTCTTGCTCTGTCGCCCAGGCTGGAGTTCAGTGGCAGGGTCTCTACTCACTGCAACCTTCATCCCCTAGATTCAAGGGATTCTCATGTCTCAGCTCCCCTGAGTAGCTGGAATTACAGGCATGGGCCACCACACCGGGCTAATTTTTGTGTTTTTGATAGAGATGGGGTTTTGCCATATTGGCTAGGCTGGTCTTGAACTTCTGACTGCAAGTGATTCACCGGCCTGGGCCTCCCAAAATGCTGGGATTACAGGTATGAGCCACCATGCCCAACCCAAAATTTAAAGATTTTTAAAGTTTGCAAAAATAGCCATGTGGCTTGACAAATATGTATTTGCTATATTTGATTATTTCATTCTGTCCTGAATCAGGCATTTTGTTATGCTATTTATTTATTTCAATTACTGCCCCCTACTTAAACAAAACAGACTTCCTTCATCACATATTCCTTTCCAAAGATGCCACATTTTTCTGTTATTTTCTTGAAAAATTCTTCAAGACAATTGTCTAGACTCATGTACTCCTGTTTGTTTGCAATAGTCCAGACTTGAAAATGCCTATCCACCAATATTGAATAGCATTTAAACAATGATATATTATATACTACTACTCAGTGATAAATGGGAATGAATGCTGCAAACCACAACATAGCTAAATATCAAAATTATTATGCTGAGCAAAAAAAAAAGTCCAGGAGACAAAACTACACATTCACTAAGGTTTCATTTTTGTAAAATCTCACAGAAAGAGAACGACATATACACTAAGATTCCATTTTTGTAAAATCCCACAGATTACCAGTGTATCAATAGTATCAAAAAATAGAAGGGTCAGTTCCTGGGACAGGAAAGTGGGGTTAGCTGGAATGAAAGGATACATTGGAAACAGATGGACATGTTCAATGTGCTGAATGGGAAAAAGGTCTCACAGTTAACTACATGTGTCAAAGCTTATCATTAGTCCTCTATGAATATGTAAAAATTTTTGTACATTGTTTATACTCTAGTTAAGATTTAAAAAATTTGTATTTCAGTTCAGTTATAGACTTGTATTCAATTATAGAGGTTCAGTTCAATTTCCATTTCATCTGCTTTTTTATAATTAACATGACATCCTCAGTGAGGGCTGGTGTATACCTGACAGCAAATTGTCTGCTTGGATATTATTTTGAGCATGATTGTCCATGGTTTCTCTAATCTAGGTTGGCTACAAGATGGATGGTTTAAGAGGATGGCTAGAAAGAACGTGAATCCATATCAGAAAATAGAAGCAAGGCAGAACTCTCATAAATTGAATTGAAATTACAATCAAATCTTACATATGTGACTGTATATACATGGCAAAATTAAATTATAGATGTGGACTTGGAAGCGATTTTTAACTAGAGTAGGAGGTAAGAATTTGCTCTTGTTGAAATGTTGAACTTCATTAAAATTGAAAAGTTATGTTGTGCAAAAGATACTGTTAATAGAATGACAAAACAAGTCACAGACAGGGAGAAATCATTTTTGAAACACATATCTGATAAAGACTTGTGTCCAAAATATACAAAAAACACTTAAAGTTCAAGGATAAGAAATTTTAAAACAACCCAATTAAAAAGTCAGCCAAAGATCTGAACAGATATCTCACCAAAGAAGGCATGCACAGATTCCATAAACATATAAAAAGAGGCTCAACATCATATGCCTTTAAAGAATGAAAAATTAAAACAATGAAAGACTACTTACTACACACTTGTTAGAGGGGCTAAAATCCAAATACTGAAGACACTAAATAATGATAAGGATGTGGAACAACAGGAATTCTCATTCATTGCTGGTGGGAATGCAAAATGGTACAGCCACTTTGGAAGGCAATCTGATGATTTCTTACAGAACTAAACGTATTAATTCAACAGTATCAATAATTACTTTAAGTTTAATCTTACCCATAGATCCAGCAATTGTGCACCTTGATGTTTACCCAAATGAGTTGAAACCTTGCATCCACAGAAAAAGATCTGCAGTTGGATGTTTATAGCAGCTTCACTCATAATTGATCAAACTTGGAAACAAACAAGATGTCCTTCATTGGGTCAATGAATCAGCACACAATGGGCATCAGAGGATGGAATACTATTCAGGAATAGAAAAAAATGAGCTCTCAAGCTACGAAAAATCATGAATGAATCATAAGTGCACATTTGTAAGAAAGGGAGTCTGAATGACCACATACTGCATGATTCCAAATATATGACATCCAAAAAAAGGTAAAACTACATACAGAGTAAAAAGATCGTGGCTATCAGAAGTTTGGAGGGGAGAGAAGAAGAACAAAAAGGTGTGGCTTACAGATAATTTTTAGGGCAGTGAAACTAGTCTATATGATACTGTATGGTAGATGGCTCTAAATATTTTTCAACACTCGAAAAAACTGTACAACACCAAGTGTGACCCCTACTGTAAACTAAGGACTTTACAATAGTGTATCAATGAGGGTTAATTAATTCTAATTCACAACACTAATATAGGATGTTAATAATAGGGGAAACTGTTTAGAGGGAGAGGGTGTATAAAGTAGCTTCGTGTATTTTCTGCTCAACTCTTCTGTAAACCTAAAACTGCCATAAAATAGTATTCTAAATAAAAAAAAGTAAAACAACTACTGAACTTCAAAATTACATTCATGAGTCTCTGAAACATTAAGCTGAATGAAGTAAGCCAGACACAATGGGATATATGATATATGATCCATTCATCGAAAATTCTAAGAAAGAAATCTCATCTAGAGGGACAAAATTAGACCAATGTTTGGCTGCTGCTGGATGACAGGAATAGTGACTATAATGGGAAATAGGTAAATATTTGGATCTTTACCTTCCTCTGGTGGTGCTTGCATAGGTATATATATGTCACATTTGTCACCATAAGTTATTATGAATTAATAAAGGGGAAGTCAAAATGCAAGTTATAATCCATGAAATACTTAAAATGTTGAGAACTTTGGTATCCAATTTGCGGGCTATGGACAGAGTCTAATTAAATAATTCATTACAAATTAAATTTTTAAAAAGTAACTTTTCATAAAGAATAATTAATTTTATGTATTTCCTTATCTTATTCTTCTTCCTCCCTCAAATTTAGTACAATTACCTTAAAGATATAACATTTTATAAGACTAAAGATATGACAAGAAATTCTGCTGAAGGTGATGGCAAAAGGATTTGTACTGGGCTCTATTTTTCCTGGCAACACAAGGCAAGACTATACATACACCCCCCTCAACATACAAACATTTTGTAAGACTAAAGGTATAACATTTTATAAGACTAAAGATATGACAAGAAATTTTGCTGAAGGCGATGGCAAAAGGATTTGTATTGGGCTCTATTTTTCCTGGCAACACTAATTAAAACTATACATACACACAAATCCACACACACACACAAACATACACTAACATATATAGTTACGTAAAACTACAATAATCATATATAGTTATATATAAATATATGTAATATAGCTAATATTATATGTAATATACCATATGTGAGCAAGTAAGTTTGTATAGTTTATATATAGAAATAAGTTTATTTACATATAAGTTTTCATATGTAAATAAACTTTTTGAGATGAAGTTTCACTCTTGTTGTCCAGGCTGGAGTTCAGTGGAGTGATTGTAAATAAACTTATTTTTATATAATATATAAACTATATAATTATATATATTTATATATTTTTTATGTATAAATAAGTTTATATATTATTAACTTATTAAACTTATATAAATAAACTTTATATATAAATATCTTTATAAATATAACTATAGAAATATAATATAATATAATATAATATATGAGTATAGTTACATAACTACATAGAATTGTATAGTTATATAAAACCATCTTATATATAGTTATATAAAACTATATATAACTGTATATTATTTATAAAATATATATTTTATATAGAAATATACATAAACTACATATAGTTTTTTTATATATATAGTTTCACATAACTATATATAGTTTATATAAAAATTATATAGAAATGTATTTATTTCTGAAGGTCACTAGAATGCAATGAAAGTCAAATATAAATTTGAGGTGTCAACACCCTTGTGTAAAGAGCAGTAACAGAAGATGAGACTCATATGTAACTGGGAGTCATGTGAGGGCACTTAATTTGCAAAGCACACAGAATGAACATGTGAAGAAATAACTGTTTTACAGGTTTGGGGAGTCAGACATACACATTCAATAGTGCCAATGAATTTGTAAATCAAGTTTGGCTATATACAATGGCAGAGATCACAGTGTGATCAGTCCCTAAATCTGTATGAATTTCCTTAAAATCCTTGCCTAACAACTAATTTCAAATATTCAATGTGAGACTCAAAGGATCCCGACAGAGAGCAATCACTTTAGGCTAAAAGAGCTGAGGAGAGATTTTCTCATCTTCTTGTTGCTAGGGAGACATGGGTTGAAGGTGAAATTCATCTCAGTTAAAATAGCTGGGTCAAATTCTGGGATTATGTTAAAACCCTATAAGGACTGCATGCAAAGCAAAAAGGCTGTGCTCTAGCAATAAGGGCTAAGTGAAAATGAAGAGAAACTCATTTTTTTAAAGAACTTAACCAACTCTCTGCAGAATCAATGGAAGCACATAGTAGTGTAATTTCCTGAAAGACCTCAGCCTTCTTCAGTGGAAGACAGCAAACTCAAGTGTCTCTACACCTTGATTTCACAAGGAAAAACATGCTATGGAAATCAGAAAAGAGTTAATATCACCTGTCCTAAAGGAAAGATACATGTTTAATTCATGAAACAAAGACATAAAATATCTGTTATAATTGTGTTGCAGTCTTTACATTAAAAGGTGTCTAGAATCTGTGAAAAGAATGGCAATAACAAGAAATACTTTTATTAAATTAAAATGTCATTCTTTAATATCCGTAAAAAATATGCTTTAAAAGGTATAATAAAAATGTACACAAGAAGAATGGGAAGAATGCGAAAATGTCCATTTTCACCACTTCTACAAATCATTGTGCTGAAGGCTTGAGACAGTACATTATGCAAAGAAAAAGGGAAAAAAGTATATAGACTGAGAAAAAAGTTATTTTTTTCTTTATTTTCAGATTGTTACAGGAAAAATCCCAAGGCTTCTATAAAAACGAATTCTAAAAGTAATAAATATGTTTAGCAAGGTTGCAGGATACGAATTCAATGTACAGAAATTAAATCTATTTTTATTTTCTAGTAGCAAACAATCAAACATTTAAAAAAGTCATTCAAAATACTATCAGGATTATTTTGCAAAATGCGTGACAAGAAATGTGATATTCATGGCTAAAATTTTATATATGAAGACTAAGTTCTAATTTTATTCATCTTGCCCAAATTCCTACCTAAGGGGTCTAGGGAGTCATGCCCTATAAACCATAAATTCTCATCAGGTAGGTTTTATTTGATCCTATATTTTGTGACTTACATTTCAATCTGACTCTGGCCTAACATTATGGGACAAGGAAAAAATATCTAACCCCAAAATATATTTTCTTGCCATACCTTGAAATTGCCCTGCAAAGTCTCTTGTGGGAAAAATAGAGAATATCTTTTTCCCTTTGTTTTCCTTCCTTCCTTTCCAGATCCAGGACATAATCAACTAAGAGCCAGGCACCCTTTTAAGTCCAATAAGAAACATTTTACAGCCTGCTCTTTCTGAAGTCTGCTATCCCAGAGCTTCCTCTGCACAATAAAACTTGGTCTCCACAATCCTTCATTTTAATCTGAACACTTCCTTTCTATTGATCCCAGGTCTTCAGATAAACTCAACCAGTTGTCAACCAGAAAATGTTTAAATTTACCTATAGCTTGGAAGCCTCTGCTTTTAGTTGTCCCACCTTTCTGAACCAAACCAATGTATTTCTTAAATGTATCTGATGGATGTTTCATGCCTTCTTAAAATATATAAAACCAAACTGTACCCTGACCACCTTGGACACATGTTTTCAAGACCTCCCGAGGGCTATGTCACAGGCCATGGTCACTCATATTTGGCTCAAAATAAATCTCTTAAAATATTTTACAGAGTTTGACTCCTTTTGTCAACACACACACACACACACACACACACACACACACTTTTTTTTGAGAGATGAGAAACTAAGGAATGCCTGAATAAATGAAGTGATTGCCTATACTCAGGAACTGGAAGATGCAAATTGCTAAGGTATTAATTATTCCCATTTGGATTCATAGATTGATTGTCCTTTCAATCTATATCCTAGGTAAATACTGTGCAAGAATTAAAAGGCCTATTCTGTAATTTATTAAAATGTAAAAGTCCTACAATAGATAAAAAAGAATAAAAGTAGAACACCATGAACTATGACTTCAAGATATTGCCTGAGTCTACTGATAGCAAAAAAAATGTATGATAGTGGTCAGAGAAGAGAGACATAGATTAGAGGAAGAAAACAGACAGTCCAGAAATTGACTCACACACAGTTAAACTCTCTTTTTAACACAGTTGATCAAGGAATTCCATGGGAAAGAAAAATGTCTGCAACACAGGTTGATGAAATATACGAATATCCCTAAGATTAAAAAGAAACTTCAACTCCCAACTCAGATTATGCACAGAAATCAATTTGAAATGAATTACAGACTTAATCATGAAAGTTAAACAATGGCCTCTCTCAAAAAAGTAAAATTGGAGAATGGGTAGGCAATGCCCTTCATGCCCTTGGGTAGACAGACATTTATAGGGCGAATACTGAAAGCACTAACCATAATAGGTAAAAATGGTAAATTACACTTTTGCAAAATTAAGTACAGTCATATATCCTATAACAACATTTTGGTCAATGATAGACCACACAGGTGATGGGGTGGGGGAATCCCATAAGATTATAACACTATGTTTTTGCTGTACTTTTTCTGTGTTTAGATATGTAAATATTTATCATTATATCACAGTTGCCTACAGTATTCAGTACAGTAACTTTCTGTAAAGGTTTGTAGCCCAGGAACACTAAGCTAGACCGTATACACTACATGTGGAGTAGGCTATACCATCTAGCTTTTGGAAGTGCACTTTATGATGTTCACACAATGACACAATTGCCTAATGATGCATTTCTGAGAAGACGTTCTCGTTGTCAAGTGATGCATCAGTGTATTGTGAAAGGAGCTAAACAAGTGAATTATAGGTACATTAAAATGTAACCAATATTGTTAGGATCGTGGACATCCACTATAAAACCAAAATGAGATAACATCAAGACACATTAAAATAGCTAAAATATAACGACATTGTGTTTTAAATGGTACAAACAGTTCAGAAAAGTGTAAGCCTGTTTCTTAAAAATGTAAACATATATATAACCTCCATGACCTAACCATTCACCTGCTATGTATTTATCAAGAAAAAACAAAAGACATGCCTTCAAAAGGCCTTCTATAAGAATATTCATAGCAGTTTTGTTCTTAATAGTCCAAAACTACAAATGTGCTTGGTATCTATGAATAAGTGAATTAATGAGCAAATTGTGACACAGTCATAGAAAGAAAATAACTAATAACAAATACAGCAATGTGCCAAAATCTAAAATATATTAGGAAGAATGAAATAGGCAAGGAGTACATACTATTGATTCTAGTTTTAAGCTGTAGGGTAGGAAGTACTGTGGAGATGTGATCAGTGGTTTCTTCAGGAGAGGAGCATGAAGGAATTTGTGGAGTGATAATATATTCTATATTTTTATGGATTGTGCAATATATTGCATAAATACGATAATATCAATTGATATATGCAGTTAAGGTCTGTGCATTTTATGACATCTAAATTATTTGTCCACAAAGCATCCTTGAAAAAAATGTAAAAGAGAAATATTCAAGTGATTACTATATACAAGAAGAATTTGGTGCTGAATAAAATACAACAGAAGAAGGAACTGAAGGAAAAAATGAAATCTGAAAGAGCTATTGCAGGAGTTTTCATTCATCTGGACAAACGTGAAAGGGAAAGTTGAGTTCTATTTTCAGACTATTATCAAGCATTATTTAGTGAGTTTTATCGCAAGTGAAGATGTTATCAAAGATTATGTCCAAAAAATTATGATGTTACAAATTTAACACAAAATATAAGGAAGAGACATATGTGTAAGACGATCCAGAAAGGATGAGAGTAGATTGAATCTGAATGTTGGAATGATTAGAATATGTCTCCTTACTGATATTACACAGATTATGTAGGTGATATTGACCACGATTTCTACATTTTTTGAATTATTTTTATTTAATTTTATATATCTTACAATGAAAGATGATACATGACAAAAATATAGAATGGTATACTAAAAATCTTCTAAACTCAAAAGCAGAAAGACAGAAATGGACAGAAGGCATTCAGATCATTCAATCCTTGTTGGCCCTGTATGAAATAAAGCAAGTAAGCAACAAGCTGACAAGTCATAGAATCAAAACAAAGGGTAACTCACTGAGCTAAAAACTTTTGGAAAGGACAGAATCCAAGCAGAGAAAATAATTTCCAAACAATGGCATGTTCTCAAAGCAGAGGTTCTTGTGTCAATGCTTTTGGTATATTAATCTGACACAGACATTTTCCGTCAAACAACCATTGTTGTCTCTTCCTGAGGTAAGTCGTGTTCTTTTAGATAATGTATTGGCCAAGGTAAGTAAAATGCTTTCCTTTAAAATAAATTACTGGATCTCAAACTAAATAAACCCAAAGATATTAAAGTATGCTGGAAGATGAGGTTATCTGGTTGTTTTTTTGTTTGATTGTTTGTTTGTATTATTTTCTTATTTTTTATTATTTTTTTCTTTTATTTTTACAGTCCAGAGGTCTTTTATTTTTTTTTAACACCTATTATTCCATGAATTCATAGGTTTATAACTACCTTTTTGCAAAGCTGGATCTGTTAAACAGGGAGATACTGTTTTAACTTCTAAGATGTTGGGTTACTGAACTCTGTCTACATTCTTTCTGTGCAAAATTGCTTAAATCCATAACATAACTATGACTCCATGCTGTGTGGCCTGAAGATGAGTCGTGTTCAGATTATATGCATTACATTTCAGCAGCTTTCTGGTGATGGTGTGGTGTGTTTCATCCTCCATACCCACTACTTCTGATTCCCAGAGCATGTAGATCTCCAGTGTGCATTACCACAATGGCCTTCAACTTGGTTTTCACAAAAACATTCCTCACTTTCATGATTCATTTTGCCCTTTGAGATCAGATGGCTTGGCTAGGCTCATCTGTCTTTTGCTTAAAACAAGTTTTATCCTAATCATACAACTAAAAAGTCTTAACTATTTATCTGTCTATGTAAAATTCTACAAGTAGAAATTTTCCACTTTTCGGAAAAAGACATTAAATAAATTTATAACTCTAGCTATATGTTTAAAACTAAAATTGCAAAGCAGTGAGGGGGAAGAGGGGGACGAGCAGAAATGATCACTATTGGGTACTGGGCTTAATACTTGGGTGATGAAATAATCTGTACACCAAACCCTTGTGGCACATTTTTACATACATACAAAAGCTTCACATGTATCCCCAAACATAAAAGTGAAAAAATAAAACAAATAAATAAAATAAAATTACTTAAGGAAAAATTACTGACAAAAATTCTATACATTTCAGTGAAAGTCTTCTTTGCATAATAGTCACACTGAGAGAGTAGGTGTTTGATTCAGCATTGCTGTTGTTGCTAAAAACATTGTTGGATTTTTAAAAAAATGAATCTGGAATCTGCTAGTACATTTATATTTTTAGTCTGCACTCTTATTAGTTGTATGATTGAATTCCCATGGAAAAGGCTGCAGTGTTACAGAATTTATTCCCTGCACTCCCGAGTCCTACTCCTGTCTTCAGAGTGAGTCATTGTCAACGTTTCAGTGTCCAACCTCACATTCTATGTATCATTCCCTCTTGTGTATCAATGTGCAACACATTTCTATCTAAAAAAGATTGAGATCATATTATATCGAAATTGTGACTTGCAGTTTTCCATGTCTGCTCATATACATTTGTCAGATCTTCTGATTACCTGGTTTTCCATTGTATGAACGACATATTTTTCATTCCATTTTTTTTTAAATACAGGGTCTTGCTACCTCACCCTTGACGGAGTGCAGTGGTACGAATCATAGCTCACTGCAGCCTTGATCTCCTGGCATCAAGCAATTCTCTCACCTCAGCCTCCTGAGCAGCTTTGGACCACATATGCATGCCACTACATATGACTAGTGTTTTATTTTTAACTTTCTGTTGAGGCGGGACTTTGCTATGTTGCCTAGTCTGCTCTCAAATTCCTGGGCTCAAGTGATCCTCTTGCCTCAGCCTCCCAAAGTGCTGAGATTAGAGGTGTGAACCACCATGGCTGGCCAATGGTCACTCCTTGAGCTTCTAGTCTAACTAGTATGATGCCATAGATACAGCATGTTAATATGATGGCTTATAGCATATCCAGGGAGCCCAGGACCTTGCTATAGCATCAGGCAGGAGAGAAAACAATGCATTAAGGAAGAGAGACTCAATGTAAACCGATTTCTCTTCCAACTGATGCAAACTCTTTTTAATTTTTCATTCTATAAGAAATAGTAAATAACACATTCCACCAAGCAGTGATTGCATACCATGTAGTCCACTTGTAGTATTTTGAGGAACTTCCATACTGTTCTCCATAGTGGTTGTACTAGCTTACATCCCAAGGAACAGTGTATAAGAGTTCCCTTTTCTCTGTAATGTCCTACTGTTATGTAAACTGTCATCATTAGTCAAAAGTGTACAATGGCTTCACAGAATCTCTCTATACTCTTTTTGCAAAATCTGTCATCTGTGTTATTTCAGTATGAACAAAATGTTTAAAATGTTATAACCATTCAGAAAGCATAATGATCATTTTTTTATTTTTACCTGTTTTCATTTGTTTCTTTTCTTTCACAGAAACCTATGAAATAATATTGATTATGTGAATGAAATGGTAATCACAGTGTTGCCTGTCTTGTGTGGAATGTAATTAAACCTGCTGGCTTCCAGGATAGTAAAGGAAATAAAAAAGTTTTCTCCAAAATACACTTCATTGACATATGTCAAGATGACTAGTCAGAAGTGTCGGAAACACAAGGCTAGCAGAAAAGCTGTCTTTTGTGGGGGAGATTTGCATCTGTGGAGAAAATGTGCATTGAGGCAGCCAGGCTTTCTTTGAAAGTCTTTCTTATTGGGATTTAGGAAACAGAAACTGAAAGACTGGCATCTTTGAAAGTCTGAAAGAGACATTTACCATCTATTCTCTCTGAGCGCTGCTACCTGAGAGGTTTCATTTGCATAACAACACTTCGCCTTTGCTGGCCAGGCCTCCTCTTCTCTCTTCTTATAATCTGTGTTGCCAAGATCCAAGCCCCCATTCTTTCTATAATCTCAAGATGGTATGAAAGCAACAACCATCTGGCCATTTTTTGAGATGTTCTCTTTCATAAGAGTTCTGTGAACAATAATAAATTGGTGTGTCTTTTCTGCTATTAATCTGCCTTTTGACAGTGATTGTCAATGAACTTTCAGAGATCAAAGGGCCATTTTTTTCTTTGTCTTTGCAAAAGATACATTATCTTCAAGCCTCAACATGTTCTATACTTCTCAATAAAATTTATAGAAGAGGTACCTCAGTATGAGTTGTATAGTGTGAGGGATTTTATTTTGTTGTTACTGTTGTTGTTGTTTTCCTATAATCAATATTTGGGGCTTTATTGGCCAAGGGGCCACAAACTATTCCAGTGTAGCATGAAAGCAGCCATAGACAAAAAGTTAAAACAATAAGCATGGTTATAAGAAAAAGACTCTCTCTCTATGAAAAATACAAAAATTAGCCAGGCATGGTGGAGGCTGCAGTGAACTATGATTGTGCCACTACACTCTAGCCTAGGTGACAGAGCGAGACCCTACCCTCCAACATCAAAATAATAGCATAAAATAAAAAGAAGGATCTTTGATGTCAAATGTGTGAATTTTTGTACTCATGTGATTTGGAAATTTTTCATCATACAAACATTTTGGTTTCTTACTGAGGAAAGAAGTAAACATCCTTTGCCTTATAATATATTGGGCAAGAAATAACTAAGGGAACATTAATGTCTAAAAATATGCCTTTAAAGTTCTGTTTCTTTCTTTTCTCCAACTGCTATCAACCCAATAGCATCTATAGAGACAGGGGGAAATGTTTTCCTCCTTTTAACTTTCAAAAATTAGGGGAGAGAGGCAATGACATTTATTTCTGCAGCTGTTTTGAGCAAGCAGACCCCTTCCTCTTAAGCTTCTGAGACCCCTTCCCCTTAGCCTTGCATTTCAAAAGCAGAAGTAAAATTTGAAACTAGAAGCTCAAGGTCGGTGGAGGAGACAGAACCGGTGCCACTAGCCGGACCTGGAGGTTAAAGCTGAAACCTTCCACCCCAGTTCCTGTCCGGTCTATAGATCACAGGCGTGGAATGGAGGAATCTGCCCTGGAAGGCGTTGTTCTTGCTCAGTCACGATTAGACCCCCACCTAAGTCACGTACCCCTCGCTTACGTCATCGATCACGACCCTCTCACATGTACCCTCTAAGATTGTGAGCCTTTAAAACAGGCCAGGATTTTCTAGTAGGGGAACTCGGTTCTTGAGACGTGAATCTGCTGAGACTCCTGGCCCAATAAAAAGCTACTTCCTTCCCAGTTCGGTGTTCGAGAGGATTGTTTGCAGTCACTTCTGCTTCAGTTTGGATGAAAAGTTGAGTCACTGAGCAGTGTATTACAGATTACAGATTCTCATACAGATGTTAAAGAGAGAGAAACAGCCACGGAATTTGATGGTCCGTCTCACTAATTTCAAACAAAGCATCTGAGTATATGGACATGGTGTCACCTTAGTGACTCCAAAGAGGTTATTTTAGAGAAAGAAAGGGAGTTTTTCTCCTGAGATTTTAGCCTCACAGTAATTAGCAAATTCCAAGATTTATTTATGACCTCTTCAAACTGGGGGAGGTATCTGAACCCTTCACTGGACTGTTAAGAATGAAAGATGCAAGAAGAGAAAATTCTGAGTAGATCCGTGTAAGAAGTTGGTTATTCGAACTTGCTAATTTTGTTTTGTTTTGTCTGTTGTTGTTAAACAGGAAGGTCCTTTGCTCTTAGAGACACCATTCCACTATCCATCTAGATTCGATTTCTCTCCTGTTACTTAATATTTGTCAAAGCCTGAGTAAACAATGATTAATAGAGAGGCTTTGTTCTTTGAATGAGCTTGGAAGGATGAATAGTAAGCTTAAAGTGTAAGAAAATCTACTTTCATGCTTTCCAGAAATAAATTTGCTCCTTTTATGAATGCTCTGCTAGTTCTTGTAATAGATAAATGCAATAGCAAATACATACTTGTTGGAAGTTAGAAAACAATACCCAAAATAAAGGCCACAGAAGCAGCCCTCTCTGATCTTCTTCTTCCCTCCTGTCTCTTGGTCACATTTTCCCTCGTGGCGCCATAAAAATCTAGAATCCCTCTTCCCCAAGACACGTCCCAGAAACCAGAACCGCTTTTCTTCCGAAGCCACCCATAAAACCTAAAAACATGACCCTATCTTTCTGTGTAAAAATTGGCCATGAAGAAATTCCCTGACCTACCTTGTTTGACCGTAGGTCATAAGATCCTACCCCACCCCCAACCCCCACCGCTGCATTCCAGAGAGGGCCCTGCTCCACACCTAGAAGGAAGGAAATCTGCTCAGAGAGGCCAAGAAGAATCTAGACAGACAGGCCTGGCTGTGTTTCCCCACTCAGTCCATTAGCTTTAGATCAGGCCCTTTTTGTCCAATTCTATTTCTAAATACGGACAGTTTCCTATGTATCTTGGAAATTTATTTAATGTGTATAGACAGGGGTCTTTATTCTAAAGACTTTCAGTGAACCTTCAGAAACTCTTTAGAGACGAAGAAGTTTTTCCCTTGGTCTCTAAAAAGTTTACCTAGAATTTTCATGTACCAAACATATGAGCTAGGTATAACCATATAAAGTCCATTATATATATGCATGTAAAACATATATATGTTGACATATACATGTTTAAAAAAAATGTAGAAAACCAAACTTGGAGTCAAATAAAAAAAAAAAGTAAACAGAGATAGGAGTCAACAAGATAGTTGAACATATTCAGGTTGTTGAAACACCATCTCCAATGAGGTCTTCAAAGCCCTATACTCTGGAATTTCCCATTCCCTCCCCCTTCTTCTTTTTTTCTGGAGATAGGGTGTTATTCGTGTTGCTCAGACTGGGGTGCAATGGTGCAGTCTCAGCTCAAGGCACTCTCAAACTCCCGGGGCTCAAGTGATTCTCCTGCCTCAGCCTCCCAAGTAGCTGGGACTATAGGTGTGCACCACCATGCCCAGCTCCCATTCCCTTTTGATCTTGGGGCATAACTGGAGATTAGATATTGACTTCCAGCATCTTGGGAAGCTATTACAGATCAGTGGATTCTCTGATCTATCTGTTGCTAAGAAAGAAACATAAAGAACTTGAACTGAGGCAGACTTTCATTTGCCCTAAATGGATCTTGTTATTTGCTTTAAGATCTTTGTCTGTAATATAAGTTTGGGGGTAGGTTTTTTTAAATTTTTTTAGTGATCTATGCCCACCCTACTGAAAAGCACTGAGCAATGAACAGTAAAAGTGAGTGTCTCCTAAGAAATGCAGTCATTCCCAGTTCAAAAGCCAATTCTTCATTGAGACACTAGGCAACAGATGCATAAAATTAGACACCTGCAAAGGTCACATGACTGAGTGTATTTCAGTAGGACTCACTCACATTTGTGCTGCCGGGCTCTAAGGTCTATTTAATGTCTATCAGATTGCAAGTCATTTGAATGTCATAAGTGCACCCATACAATCAGTGATTTGGCATCAATTGGAAAAGCTGTTCAAGTTCTAGAGCAGGGTTTCTCAGCCTCATCATCATCATCATTTGAAGCCAATATATCCTTCATTTTTAAATTTTAGATCCAGAGACTACATGTGCAGGTTTGTTGCAAGGGTTTATTGCATGATGCTGAGGTTTGGGCTTCTACTCATCCTGTCACCCATAAAGTGAACATAGCACCCAATAGGTAGTTTTTGTTTTTGTTTTTTTTCAAATGATGCTCCCCTCCTTCTCTCCCTACTTTTGGAATCCCTGCTACTGTTCCCATCTTTGTGTTCATGTGTGCTCAATGTTCAGCTCTCACTTATTAGTGAGAACATGCAGTATTTGATTTCCCATTTTCACATTAATTCACTTAGAATAATGGCTTCCAGCTGCATCCTTCTTGCTGCAAAGGACATGATTTCGTTCTTTTTTTGAAGCGGATATGCCTTTGTGGTGGACGCTGTGCTGGGCAATGGATGTTTAGCAGCCTCTGTGGCCTCAACCAACAAGATGCTAGTAGGACCTACCCCATCATTTTTATTGACAACAAAAAATGTTTCCAGACATTGTCAAATGTCCTCTGGTAGGGGGCAGGGAGCACAATAGGCCCCACTTGAAGACCACTGCTCTAATGCCTGTCTAGTCTGGTGGTCCACATTGTGCTGAATTCCTGACTGAATGAAGTACTAGAAAGCAAAGTAAACAAAATCATAAAATCTTTCTTAATGGAAAAACAAAATTAAGGTCAGGAATCCATTCTGTGATACCAGTGAGAGCATGAACCACACATGGTTGCATCCGAGTTATGTCAGTGGATGTACTCACTTCAATTTCTTTGTTTATTATCTGTGAGTCTTAAGGCACCTGTGTTTGGGCTGAAGAATTTCCTTGGTGGGATTCCAGTAATGATGGATGGCTGACGCTGCCCTTCTTGTCCACCCATGTCAAAACACTCTCACAAGCAGTCATGACTCCATACTCACTCACTCTGCCAGTAGACATTCATTATCTCTGCATTGCACTATTGTCTCCACAATGGATTTGCCGACAATCTTTTCAATTTCTATCATTGATCCTGCTCTGATTCTTGCGGTGTTACTCACCGAGTATGGTTTTTTTATTTGTTTGTTTGTTTTTGAGACAGGGCTTTGCTCTGTTGTCCACGCTGGAGTGCAGTGGTATAATATCAGCTCACCGTAGCCTCAAACTTCCCGGCTAAAGCCATCTTCATGCCTCAGCCTCCCAAGTAGTTGGGACTACAGATGCTCAACACCACACCTGTTTAATTTTTAAAATGTTTTGTAGAAACAGAGTATCACTGTGTTGCCCAGGCTGGTTTCAGATTTCTGGCCTCAAGTGTTCTTCCTGCCTTTCCCTCCCAAAGCACTGGGATTAGAGGTTTGAACCACCACGATTTGCCTCACACTAGTATTTTTTAAGCTGCTTACTTTCAAAAGAAAATAGAAAGAAAGCAAACAAACAAAAGCCCCCAAACACCTTTTGGATGCTCGTTGTGGAAATGGAAATTTTTCGCCATTTTTGTAGGTCTTATAGAACACTCCAGCACTGAGATCTTTCTGAGCCACGATATGATAGATGCTGCAAAATGTTCCTGAACACAGCACAATAGATGTGTCTCAGTGCCTTGAAATTCTTCCTGTAGAAGACTTCTTCTTGTCTTCAGTACCTCAAAAGAATTTATTCTCTATTGTTTAACACCCACTTGAGAAATCTTTTCCACTCTGAGTATCTCCTGTCCCCATTCACCAGGTCTTGTTCTGTTGCCTAGGCTGGAGTGCAGTGGTGCAATCATAGCTAACTGCAACCTCAGTCTCCTGGGCTCAACCAATCCTCCTGCCTCAGTCTCACTAGTAGCTGGGACTACAGGTACATGCCACCATACCTGGCTAAATTTTCTAATGTTTCGTAGACTCAAAGTAGAGACCACATAGCCCAGCCTGATCTCAAACTCCTGAGCTCAAGAAACCCTCCTGCCTCAGCCTCCCAAAGTGCTAAGATTATAGGTGCGAGCCACTGCACCCGGCCTATCACTTTTTTTTTAAATTTTACACCTTCAGTGAGCTTCATGTCTGTCTCAACATGATCATAATAGTTATTACTAATCAATAACCACCTGCTGTTTTCCTAATGCCACACATCAGGCTAAGCCATGGATAGGTCAAAAAACATGCTGAAAAATGTTGCCACAAAATACAAAACAAAGGTGACCCACAGTTTTTTCCACTGATAATAAATAATTATTAATATACATTCTCCTAGTGGGGCAAGTGTTCTTGAGAGAGAACTTTCTTGCAATCCAGCTACTCTGGATAAAGGTTACAATTAAGCTGTAATGTATTTGCCACTAAGGATTGTTGAATAAGGCAGATACAATCAAACCGCAAAGTAATAAAATAATTACTTGAAATACACACACACACACACACACACGTTTGTATACATATCTTTGTCTCTCTATCTATCTGTAAGATATGCATTTGTAAATCTGTATCTGTATATCTATGTCTATATTGATCTATAAAAAGTCAACATCTGTATTTGTAGATCTAAAGATGTCTATCTACTTATCAAGATCTAGATATCCACCATCTATCATTCTATCTGTCTATCTGGATATGGTTGTAAGATTGCCTTATCTACATATCTATCTTAATATAGATATATGTTATCTATCATCTATACCATCTATCTCTCATCTATTTTTTGTCTATTTATGTATCTATCTCTCTATCTGGATATAGATGTAAGATAGATATATCTATCATTATATTTATCTATTAATTAATAAATTACTAATTTATTAATTTATCTATTAATAAATACTCATCAGAAAATTACTATCTATTAATTAATAGAGAAATTAACAGATTATTTATTATAGATAACTAATTAATTAATTAGTACATAAATAGATAAATAGAATAATGGATAGATAGATACTAGATAAATAGAATGATCTACTTTGAATGATAAATAGATTCATCAATTACCTACCTAAGATAATTGATAAATGGAATGATCCATCTGTTACTCCATTTGTCTATTATCTATCTATCTATTATTTAGCTAGATGTTAGCTAAAATAGCTTTTGGGACTTTCAGCTTTTTGGATGCTCAGTTCCAAATCTACTCTTTTTGTTTTCATGAATTTGACTGCTATATTGTCTTCTACATGAGACTATCTGGGTGAATAGCATTTAGCTTTGCTGGTGCCAGCCCTAATAGATTTGGAGCATTGTCTTAGTTCTGGTGCATTTTGCATTCTGAAGTAAATATCATACGGACAATTAGAGTTTATGCCTCAAGAGAATAAAAACCCCAGAATGGCAAGGAAGAGATAACATAGGAAACTCATTGATGATAATGAGATTCTGCTTTGTCCTTGTGCCAAATCAAATTTGGAACATTGGAATTAAAAGAGTACCCTAATAATATGTGGGAAATAGCATACCTTGTCATTCTGAAAACAGTCAGTGAAATCTGAGTAACGGCTCCTTGGACAGATGTCATGGTAAGTATGATATTTTGTTGGGTTTATATGCCTATAGTATATTTTGTTCAACTTATATTTTGATGTATTTAACACAGAGGGCGGAAGGTGTAATACATTATTTATATTATGAATGTCTTACGTATTTCCCATTACTAAGGGAAACTAGAAAATTGAATAAATTTACCATCCTTGAAATACCTCTAATGTGTTGCAATTTCCCACTCCACACAAAGGTCAAACTTCTAATTCAACTTAAAGTGGTCTCAAAACTAATCTCATCAAGACAATAACAGAAGAGTATTTTTCTTTTCTTTTCTTTTTTTTTTTTTTTTTTTTTTTTTTTTGCCTATCACTACCCAATAAGAAGTCTATTACTGATATCCCAAGGTGATTTCTAGCCCACTATATCTTTATGGTTAACAACAAATGATTTAGCAATATCCATGTCCACAGACAAATGCTATAAAAAGACGCTGTGTTAGTCTGTTCTCACACTGCCATAAAGATGTACCTGAGAATAGGTAATTTATAAAGAAACAAGGTTTAATCAACTCTCAGTTCAGCAAGACTGAGGAGGCCTCAGGAAACTTACAGTCATGGTGGAAGGTGAAGGGAAAACAAGGCACCTTCTTCACATCGTGGCAGGAAGAAGAAGTGCTGAATGAATGGGGGAAAAGCCCCCTATGAAACCATCAGATCTCATGATAACTCACTCACTATCATAAGAACAGCATATAGGAAACTGCCCCCATCCCCACACATGACTCAGTTACCTCCACCTGGTCTTTCCCTTGACATGTGGAGATTATAGGGTTGATGAGAATTAAAAATTAAAGATAAGATTTGGGTTGGGACACAAAGCCTAACCATATCAGAGGCAAGTATTCAATTTTTTCCCAACAGTTGACCCACTTTCAGCTCCTCCAGAAGGATTGGAACATACCCACTAGAAAAATATTCTGCCATTGACAACAGTAGTGGATCTGGTTTGCACTGACCAGGAATCTATTTTAGGACAATGAATAGTCAAAATCTCTCATTGAATACCATTTCATCTTTCAAGAGAGTTCCTTTTAGATTACAGGGACATGGCATACCATTGGTACAGGAAGCAATGATAAAGAGATAAGTGGCCAGGGGACACAGTGAGGGTGAATCATTTACTTTAAAGGAATGAGCAGTGGCTAAGAGCATCTAGCAATACAGAGATAAATTGAATCATCGCATAAAGACATATGGCAATTCAAAAGTTATTTGTAAGCTTGACCACCCTCTCTAATCCAGATATTTATGCTACAAGGAGTGAACATGGAGGGAGAAATAAACATTGCATTTCTAAGGAACTTTAGAGACATAGTTAATGGGCAAGCCAATCAGGATGCCACAGAATTGAAAGAAATCTTTTTATGTTGTCAAAGTCAAGTATGCTCATAGGAAGGGGTGCATATTAAAAAACAGGAAAAATATAATTTACCAGAGGGCAAAGACTTTACAAGAGTGAAAAGTCATTGGAACGAGAGAGAAAGGGATGAAAACAAGAGAGAAAGAAGGTGAAACAAGAATAAAGAAGGCGATGAAATTCAAGGGGTGTGTGTGTGTATGTGTGTGGTGTGTATGAGAGAGAGAAAGAAACAGAGAGAGACAGAGACAGAGACAGACTGACATGGAGACAGGAGAGAGAATGAGAGAGAGTACAAAACATAAACAATAGAAAAACCTACAAAACCTTAAGACAAGATCTTTCCTAAAATATGTGGAAAGGTTGGCATTTTGCAATTCATAAAACATTTTGTTTAGAAAGCAATTATTTTGCACAATTCTTGCTCTCTCTCTGCTCCAGTGTTTTGGTATGGGATCAATTATTTTTAGTTCTGATTTTTACTTAGAATTCAGGTTCAACTATGAGAGAGGAGTCAGCTTGGGTAAGTCCCTTCTGCTGTTAATGCCATTTTCCTCAAATCTGTGTGATAATGATGCCAAACTAAGAGTTATTGTCAGAATCAAAGAAAATAATACACATTTAACAACTTGTCAGTGGAAGACAGCACATTGCTTGGTAAAACTTATACTTACATCTTCAAACTTACATTTGACAACTTGAATTGCCTTTTTTTTTTCTGCAGGGATAATGATGAATACTGTCTATGTACTCAAGTGGTAAGCAAAATGGTGACAAGCCTGTACAACACTGACTGTTATTTTATCACCTCCTCTTATTAGTACACAGCTTAGACCATGAAAGGGTGGCAGAATTCGGTTCCAATTTCCACTATGAATTAGGACTCAAATTTTTCCTAGGAAATGGCCTGTAAGATTCTGGCTTGTCGTGTTTGCTTTTTTCATTTTTGAGAGGGCTGAATGAAGTATATGACCATTACATTTCTATCATCTTATTAATACTTAGGTTGAATTACTAAAAACATATCCCAGTATGTTTATTGTTTATAATCCTTTGATATTTAAACAAAATGTTCAGGACTACTTAAAACAATTCTAATCTTTAAAAGAATGTACCTATTGTATCTTTACTATAAATCACATATCTTTTTTCCTTTCATGAACTAATCTACTCATGCATTAAAAGTTGCCTCTTAGATTAAATATATGAGGAATACTTTATTACTTTTAACACTGAAGAGAGTCATAGGAATACCAAATGAGAAACACATTTTACATATTTAAAACTCTAATAAAACCCAATGGAGCCATTAATTCAATTTTTTTCTCAGTGGTAAAAAGAATGTAAATTATTTTCCAAATATAAAACTTTTCTTCAGTGGTAAAAGAAGCCCAAATTATTTTGTAATTATTTCAAGCTTAAGATGGCCAGGTATTTAAATATTTGATGAAGGATAGATATATACAATTGTTACTAATCATACTAATTGTTACTTCACATAAGAAATAGCAAAAACAATAAATATGCATGAGGAGAAAATAAATAAAATACAAATAAATAAAATTTATGTTTGACATTCTACCACCCAAATTTCACTCATATCACATCCTTACTTCTGTTGCGATTTTTCTTATTCTTACATTCTATTATTTATTTGTGCTCATCATCAATTTTTTAAGCTCTCTATGACTTTGACTTTTTTCCTCTTGTTTTTTTTTCTCCTTTTTTATCTAGACTTTTTTTTTTTTTTTTGAGACAAGGTCTCACTCTGTCACCCAGGCTGGAGTGCAGTGATGCAATCATAGCTCTCTGTAGCCTTGAACACCTGGGTTCAAACAATCCTCCTGTCTCAGCCTCCTGGGTAGCTGGGTCTGCAGGTGCACACCACTGTGGCCAGCTAACTTTTTAAAAATTTTTGTAGAGACAAGATCTCACTCTGTCGCCCAGGCTGGTCTCAAACTTCTTGGTTCAAGTGATCCTCCTGCCTCGGCCTCTGAAAGTGCTGGGATTACAGGCTTCAGCCACCACACTGGGGCTATCTAGACAACTGACAGTTATGTAAGATGAGAGGACCAACAGAAGTGGATGATTTGAGTTTTCAGACATCTTTATATCTAGGGATTGTCACTAATCACCAACACAGGTCCTGACAATTGCTTGGATATCAGAGAGATTAACCAACTAAATCACTGTCCTTTAGATCCAATAATCTTTTTAGGATCTCTTCTCCATAGTCCTTCTTCTTCTAAACCAAAATTCTCCCAGGTGTGGATAATTGAAAGTGCAATTTAACCTAGGACTTACATGTCCCCAGAGAATATGAAGGCATGAAGATCCAGAATGTGTTTGCATAAAATGTTTATATCAGATTCAGGATGTGAAAAATACAAGTTGTTTTCACCTGCTGCTTGGTGAAAGCATTTCAGTAAAGCAAACTGGAGCAGATTTAAAGACACAGCCCAGTGATTGACAGATTGAAGGCTTCCATTTGGTGACTATAAGAGAAATAGATGTTCGGTTTAGCAAGTAAGAAAAATGTTGATGCACTATAGAGAAAAGTGTGTCTCTCTGCGTAGCATAGAGTTATAAAATATACAGATGAGAATCGCTGTATTTTTGGACCAGCTCTCATTGTCCCTAGATGTGGAAAGTTAGGATTGATATGGTTTGGCTATGTCCCCACCCAAATCTCATCTTAAATTTTCGTCACCATAATCCCCATGTGTCTAAGGAGGGACCCAGTGGGAGGTCACTGGAATCATGGGAATGGTTTCCCTCATGCCGTTCTCATGATAGTGAGGGAGTCCTCACAAAATCTGATGGTTTTACAAGGCAGTTTTCCCTGCTCTTGCTAACTCTCTTTCCTGCCCTCATGTAAAGAAGGTCTTTGCTTCCCCTTTCCCTTCGACTGTGACTGTAAGTTTCTTGAGGCCTCACAAGCCATGTGGAACTGTGATTCAATTAAATCCTTTTCTTTATAAATTACCCAGTCTCAGGCAGTTTTTTTTATAGCAGTATAAAAATGAACTAATACAAAGATATTTGTTTTAATTTCCCCAGTGTTAGAATTATCATAAATCAGGTCAGCTTAATGTTTATTTGTCTTATTTTTTTATTCATATTAAGCTTAAGTCCATTGCCTGGATTGTGGTGAGAATAAAATGTATCAACAAATGTACTTTGTGCAGAAGAATGTCTTGTGCAGATTAGCACACTGTATATTTATATCAAATTAAGCATTGCCCTAAATGGTTCCAAAGTTATGCAATTCTGTTGCTTTTTATTTTTAAAATATAGAAAATATTGATCATGTTATTACATAAACTGTCAAAATAACATAAGGTGACTGACAGTTAAAGAGGCACTTGAGTAGAAGCATTCTGGATATAATGTTGGTAAAACTAGAAGACTTAAAGTACTCACTGAGGCAAATAGGTGGCAATATAAAAAAATTCCTGGTCTTGTAGCGCTCAGATTTTTAAGCTTTTGGGAGTGACAGGGACAGAGGAAAGATGGGGAGGGAGCAAAAAAAAGAGAGAATGAGACAGAGACGATTGGTCTAGGGAGAATGGTTAATAACTTGTTAAACAGGAGATTGTGAAAGTGGCATAAATCCACTAAAGCGATAAGTGCTCCTATTTCCTCTCTCTCACACACACAGGCCTCATTGACTTCAGCATTATTTATTCAGCAAAGGATTTCTTAGTAATATATGCAGTCGATTTGAATAAGGAAGACAAGGCCAGGATATGCTAGATGTCATTGATATGTTCAGCAGAGTTACCTCTAGAGAGCAAACAGAGATTGTGTTACCAGGGATGTTAAGTCAAAACGAGAATGGGTATTCATTATTTATAATTAAGAGGACTAGGTTCATGATGCTAACACAGGAGAAACAAAGCCTGTCTGCCTCTGAGTCAGAGATCCCCAAGGAGTTTTGTAGAGAAGGGAAGGAGGTCATGAGAGACTTGCAGAGAAGAATAACGAAAGAATGTACACTTGTTCTGAAATATTCCTAGAAGAACCCTGGAGGCAACTCTCTCATTCCTAGATAAATCACTCCTGTTTTGTCCCTCTCTATGATCTATGCAGGTGCTATCACCTTATGAATACTGTAGTTGGCAATTTGAACCAAATATCACAAGTGTCTGTTCATGACTGCATGCAGCTCAAGCCCAAATTCTTCATTTTACGGCTATTGTTAAAATTGCATCTTCAAAGTGGACTTGTGATTTTACAAATAAATCAGAATCAGATGTTGTCCATCACATCCAGTGTTCTCACCCTAGGTGACAGTTCTTATCTCCATGTAACCACAGGAAGATGTGCTACAACCCGCATGTTGTAAGGTTAAGATAGGAAAGAGCTGGGAGCAGTGGCTCATGCTTGTATTTTCAACACTTCAGGAAGCCGAGGCAGGAGGATCACTTGAAGCCAGTTCAAGACCAGCCTGGGCAATGTAGGGAGACGCTGTTTTTTAAAAAAATTAAAACATTAGCTGGGCATAGTGACATGCATGTGCAGTCATAGCTACTCAGGAGGCTAAGGCAGAAGGATCACTTGAGCCCAGGAGTTGGAAGCTGTAGTAAGCTATGATTGCACCACTGCACTGCAGCCTGGGCAATAGAGCAAGACCTGGTCTCTAAGGGAAAAGTTTCTAAAAGAATGAATAAGGATGGGGTTGGTCTTTGATAAAATATAGTCAAATCTCATTATTCACAGAATCTGGATTTGAAGATTCACTAAAATTTACTAGTAACCCCCAAATCAATACTCGCGGTAAGCTGGGGGTCACTCACAAATACTTGTAGAGTAGCAAAAAATCAGCACACACGTTTGCAGTTGAGATGAAACAAGGTGACTCCCTGTGTTCTTGTTTCGACTCTCATATAGTAAACGTGTTCTTTTCATGAACTGTTTTGTGCCAGGTTTTTCATGTTTTTGTGCTTTTTTTTTGGTGACGTTGATGTTTAAAATGGTCCCCAAATGTAGCCCTAAAGTGATTATTGTTCTTAAGTTCGAGAAGGCTGTGCCTTCCCTACAAAGAAAACAATTTATTAAGATGTGAGTGACAGCACAGTTGGTCATGAACTCAGTGTTGAAGAATAGAAAGTATATCCCGAATAAGGTAACGTTTCTTTAAACAAAAAGACATTTAAAAAGTTGTAAATGGGCTGGGAGAGGTAGCTCATGCCTGTGATCTCAGCACTTTGGGAATCAGAGGCAGGCAGATCACTTGAGGACAGGAGTTGGAGACCAGCCTGGCCAACATGGTGAAACCCCATCTCTACTAAAAATACAAAAATTAGCCAGGCATGGTGGTGTATGCCTGCAATCCCAGCTACTTGGGTGTCTGAGGCATGAGAATCACGTGAACCCAGGAGGAAGAGGTGGCAATAAGTCAAGATCATGCCACTGCACTTCAACCTGGATGACAGAGTGGGATTCCATCTCAATTAAAGAAAGAAAAAAAAAAAAGTTGTATACTGATCAGTTAATGAAAACGTTCATGGCCAGAGGCTTGTAGGAACCTAACCTGATATTTCCCTTAAAAACAATGGTTCAATATTCACTAATGCAGAGCTGGTAGTGACTTTAGTCAACATAACTATTATGAATAACAAGAATTGTTGTACATAGTAAGGTTTCTCACTCCACTGTGTATTTCAAGGCGATTATACTTGATGGGATATTCAGGTCATCTTTTGGGATTCTGCTGGGTAGGGAAAAAAAAATTGGAATACCAGGGCATGATAGAGGGAAAAATAAAAAGTTACCATTTGGGGATTATGGCCACTCAGATCCTACTTTTGTGGTGCCCTGCTGCATCTCTGCAGCTTGCATCTGATAGAAGGAAGCTCAGGATCAAAGACTGACTTGTCTTAAGTTCCCAAATGGTACTAGGCAATCGACATCTGTATTATAGGAAATATTTGGATTCTATCAAGTTATGTCCTCTTAAAACCTACTTTCCACATTCATTCAACCCACTAGCATACTTAAGAGTTTTTAACAGATACCAGTGTGTAATACCTTTAGCGTTTGTTTCAGCAATTCTTAGGCAGAGAAAAAAATGTATAGAGTAGATAAAGAAAATGTGGTACATATGGAATACTATGCAGCCATAAAAAGGAAGGAGATCATGTCCTTTGCAGGAACATGGATGGAGCTGGAGGCCACTGTCCTTAGCAGACTAATGCAGGAACAGAAAACCAAATACTTCATGTTCTCACTTCTAAGTGGGAGCTGAATGATGAGACACATGGACACAAAATGGGGAACAACACACACTGGGGCCTATAGGAGGGTGGAAGGAAAAAGGAGGGAGAGGATCAGGAAAAGTAACTATTGGTACTAGGCTTAATATGTAGGTATTGAAATAATCTGTACAACGAACTCCCGTGACACAGGTTTACCTAGGTAACAAACCAGTACATGCATCCCTGAATTTATAAGTATATAATAAAAGTTAAAAAAAAATATTAGTGAAGAAGACTATGAGAATCTTGGAAAGTCCCAGATGAGAATATTAAAGAAGCATCGATACAGGTAATGTTATAATGCTTTTTTCCAAGAATATGTAACTTACATGTTATGAAAATATACTACAGGGAAGCTTTGTTCAAATTTTCTGTTGTTTTGTAAACAAGTGTCAAAAGCATCTCAAAGGATGAGTCTCCAAAGGCAGTGATTTGCTATTAAAGGTGTGTGAGAGATTACCAGAAGAGATAGAGTCTTATATACAAAGTGCAAGGTCTAAATACCATCTTCAATTTACTTCTAATTAAGACCGAAAGAAGCAGCCATGTTTCTCAGGACAGTTAAAAGTCTCTCTCTCGCGCTCTCTCTCTCTCTCTCTCTCTCTCTCTCTCTCTCTCTTCCCCTACAGGAAAATAGAACACATTAAGTAAATCTCCATAGTAAATAGCATATTTTGTTTGTCATCAGAAACATCTGTACTATAGCAACAGAAAACGTTCAGTGATATAAGTTTAAAAAATAGCGTAAGTCCACTGCATGGAAATGAGCAATAGCATGTACAAATAAAATATCACAGGCCTGGCATGGTGGCTCAAGCCAGTGCTTTCATACACTGAGGCGGGTGGATCACAAGGACAGGAGAGACCATACTGGCCAACAAGGTGAAACCTCGTCTCTACTAAAAATACAAACATTAGCTGGATGTGGTGGCACACTTGTAATCCCAGCAACCCAGGAGGCTGAGGCAGGAGAATTGTTTGAATCCGGAAGGTGGAGATTGCAGTGAGCCAATATCGTGCCATTGCACTCCAGCTTGGATGACAGAGGGAGACTCCATCTCAAGGGAAAAAAAAAAATATATATATATATATATATATATATATATATATATATATATATCTAAATCTATATCTATATCTATATATATATATATATCTCACAATGAGATTTCAATGAAACAAAAAAATCAGTTCCTAATTTCAGTGGCAGACTCAACTCAAATGGACTGTAGTTTGCTGTGTACAACCCAGCATGATCAACAAAATAAAAATGAAATTTAAAGGAACAAATGTAAGTCTATTTTTAGGTGTTTTTAAGACTTAAGCAAATAGTTCCTTAAAAACGTCTTTCACTCAAGGATGTAATATTTTGTAGGTTGGACTTTCAGCATAAAAGACAGAAGCAAAGTCTTCATCTAGCAGTTTATATAAAAATATATCACTTATTTGTAAGTAGATAGATGCTTGTGGAATTCTAACTCTTTCATAAGAGCTATTATTAGTCTGAAGTTGATGAATGCATTATACTCAGGAGCATAGGCATTTCTTGTAGTAAGAATATAGAATACTATTATAGAATACAATATATAGGATACTATTCAATAAATATAAAATATCTTCAGGGTATAAAACTGTTGTTGTGATCACTGCGTCATTTAAAAGTTGTTGTGCATACATTTGTCTTTGTGATAGATTGCACATTCTTTGAGATAAGGCTCATTTAAGTGTATCAGTAGTGGCTGGGCACAGTGGCTGAAACCTGTAATCCCAGCACTTTGGGAGGCCAAGGCTGGAGGATTACTTGAGCCCAGGAGTTTGATACCAGCCTGGGCAACATGGTGAGACCCTATAAAAAAATCATTGCCAAGTGTGGTGACACACACACACCTGTGGCCCAGCTACTCAGGTGGCTGAGGTGGGAGGATCACTTGAGCTCCAGAGTTTGAGGTTGTAGTGAGCCGTCATCATGCCATTGCACTTCAGCCTGGAAAAAAGAGCAATATCTTGTCTTAACATTTTTTAATTAAAAAAGTATTAATATAATATCCTCAGCACTTTCAAAGAAAATGTTTTTCACTCAAAAGTTGCACAATAGCAGTTATTGAGTTCATTTTGTGTATATGAACTAGTTCTTTAACATGCAAAATGTATGTGCATATCACCATCTAATAATGTAAATTCTCCAGAAAAATTTCATTAAAATGCCATATAGAGAAGTGCCGTACAGAGAAGAACTTTTTTGGAAAATTCTGTCGTAACTCTGGATTGGCTGTCATTAACATCTCTAGATCTTAAATCCATTCTTGAGAAGAATTATTGCTATATTTACAAGCCTGAGAGTATCCCCAGAGTAGTTTAAATTTATATCTCCTAATATGATTTTTATATTTACATGAATACAGTTGCTTTCAGTATGTCTAAAGATAATATGGACACTCAGAAAATAGTTAAATTAACATCTTCTCAGGTATCTGATATCATGTAGAGTATGCTATGGTAACAGTTGAAAAATTGAGATAAAAAATTGTCCATTCCCAAATTTTATATATTCTCCCTTGACATTATTTTTTATTATTATTATTGTAGAGACAGAATCTTGCTCTGTCACCCAGGCTGGAGTGCAGTGGTGCAATCACAGTTCACTGCAGCCTTGACTACCTGGACTCACGCTATCCTCCCACATTAACCTGAGTAGCTGAGACTTCAGGCATGCACCACCATGCTCTGTTAATTTTTTATTTTTTAGAGACAGGATCTCATTATGTTTCCCAGGCTAATCTCAAACCCCTGGGCCCAAGAGATGCTCCTACCTTGGCCTGCCAAAGTGCTAGGATTCCAAGCATGAGCACAGCACCTGGCCCTTCCTAGACGTTTTGTATATGTAATGTGTATGTTTAGTTGCTGTACTTACTCTATACTATATATAAAGCTTTTCTGATTTACTTGATGATTTTAAGGTGTAAGATAAGATGAAATATTTGGAGGTCAGCCTATAGACACATTAATTCAGATACTGCTATGAACTCCTACTAACGTTATTGGTAGATATATAACTAGTATATCTCCCATTGCTTTAAATTTGATATTCTTGTACTTGCAAATTGTGAATGACTGTAAGTTAAAGATACATTGCGATTTAAATAGAAAATCCATTGTAATTTCAATAGAAAGAAAATATCACTGAGTTTTTATAGAATCTATTTAAATCAAGTTTTATGGAATGTCTTACAAAATGTATCAGACTAGTAAATGTTGTACATTTTAGGATGTGTTCTTTAAAAGGAGAAAATGAAATTTGTTAAAATCCGACTCTTGAATTGGTACTCTCTATTATGTGAATTATGCTAACATATTATATTAAACATATTTTTCAGATTTGTAGCTAAGTCTTTGTTAAGATTGCCTAATGAATCAACATGTATTGGAGCTTTTATCCACTGGAAATGGGGAAGCTGGAAATCGGGGTGTGTTGTTGAAAGAATATTAAGCTAGTTAATGATTTGTTTGCTAGTCACTGGAATAGGCTGGCAGCTGCTGGGGATTAAGTCCATGGTGATCCCTTAGAAACATTGTTGAAATATTAATGGGATTCTTAAGACCATTTAGCTAGTGATCATTCTCTTTGTTTTTGTTAAATCTGGTTTAAATATATTTCTCTGTGATTCTGCATGTCTTATGGTGAACATGCTAAAATTTCTTCTTCTCCAAATCAATAGAAACAAAACATTGAATGTATGAAATACATACGTGTATATAGGACAAATATGCCCATGGATAGGACTGAGATATTTGATCCTAAGCAAATGGATTTTTGATCTTAAATGTTTTATCATTGGTGAGTACAGGTAGAATCATTGTGCATAATACTTAGCATACGGATGAATGCAGGGACTGGAATTGACTGTCTATGTGAGATGAACATTCCAAAAGAATTTCTATATTAAACTGTGATGCCATGATATGTATCCTTGTGCCTATATCTACAGAAATGTAAAATGCCTTCTCTGGAAACTGCATACAGAAAGAGTCCCGGCAAGGAAAGCAAAACAGGTTAGTTCAGAATATGTCTGATATCTAAATGACAATACAGCTGATCACCAGAATCTGCAGCACACTCTAGGAGAGAATTGACACCAGAGGAAGTAAAGATCATGAAACAATGTAACTAAAACATTTTAAATAAACATGAATAAAGTTTATACTGTAAAAATAAAAGAGATGTATACACAAAAAAAGAGCATGAATATGACTGGAATATACATATGTATAAGAATATATATGATAGATATAAAAATATATAGAATATGTGTATATATACACCCACATGAACATACAACATGTGTGTACACATATAGGACACAGATATACATACACATATACATATAAAAGTACATTTATATGTACAACAAATTGAAATGCACATTTATATCCTAAAAAGATTTTCACTCATGTTCAAGTTAAGGAACTGGCAGCATGTTTAATCATCTAACCTTGTTCATAAGCGTGAAATACTATACACAAATTGTTTATGAAATGGTGTTGGAAGTTATGGTCAAAGATGTTAGCTTACTGATAGTAATATTATTTTCCTATAAATGTGAAAATATACTAGACAATTTGAACAGTTCTTTAATTTGAATGGTGTAAATGTAGGTACATTTTCTATCATCTATATGATGTATCTATTAATATATGCATATCTATATATGTATTATCTGAATATATGTATGTGCATATATCAATGTTTTACTGTTAGTATGTGTTTATGATAGTAGATATAAATAGTTTTTTTATAAGATGTAAATTTTGAGAACAGGATATATAATCATTTAAACGAATATAAAATCATTTTCATTTTCCTCTGAAATTGGGTATAGAGAACAATGCTTCAACTAATAACAACTAAAAAATATTAGCAATAACAACAATGAAAAACAAAAAAAAATTTAATGAGGCATGAGATGGTTGTGGTGAAGGCAATAATTGTAAATACTACAACTACTTGGATAAAGGCAAAATTTACAGGTTGGTGAGCTGCAGCTGTTTTTGTACTTCTGGGCATTTTTCAAGTCAAGGTGCTGGACAAGAAGCTATGGCACCCAGGCAGAAGTTCCTACTAGGCAAGGAAAGAAATAACCAGCAAGCAAACTGCGGAGCTGTTGATCCTATAATGCAAGAAAGACACTATTGAGAGACTTGGAGGGCCAGAATGGTGGTAAAAATTAATTCTCAGATGCTGAGCCTGAGTTTCTGCCCATTTTCCTGCTAGATATTTGTTGATTCTAGATCTATATGGAGCAGAACACTAACAAACCTAGCATCTTTCAGAATATCATTGTTTCCTGTATCATTTAATATAAATATGTTAATTCCAATATTTGGGTTACCTAGGGGTATATTTTTATTGACTCATTTTCTCTTTCCTGTTGAAGATTTAGTCCTGTCTCTCTCTTTGCATACATAACTTGTGCTTATATAATATTCTGCAGTTGTGAATAACATTTGCATTGGCTCTGAAAGATAATTTTGCCTTACCAAATATCATACATATTACAAGTGTATGGTAACTAAATGAAAGGAAGTAGTGCAGATACAACCCAAGCACATTTTTCATGATATTGACAATCAAAAGAGTTAGAGTATTTTTGAGATCTGATGATAACAGTTTTGGATGTTTGGGAGGATGACTATCATAAGCTGTAAATTATCATGTGTAAATTATCATAGCCATGTGGAAGAATTTAGAAGTGTTTTTGTATAACTGGAAATGTATGTTTTTATATAAAACACATTCAAATGAGCATCTATACCTTAGAGAAACTTTGGTTCATTTTCATATTCAGGAATGTGTGACATGTTCACATCAACCCTGTTTGTAAGTATGAAATATTGTAAATGAATTGTTCATCAGATGGTATTGGAAGTTATGGTCAAAAAAGATGTTAGCTTACTGGTAGTAACATTTTTTCTTCAAAAGTAAAAATATATTGGAAAATTTGAAAGAGTGTTTATGAATGGTGAAAATGTAGGTGAATTTTAGATTGTGCTCTCAGGCTGAGAATTGAACTAATAATAAACATGGGTGCGGTGCTACCTATCAGTTCTTTTCTTCAGATTCTATTTTATTTACTAATGGTTAGTTACACTTGCTACATTATTCCTTATACTTTAATGTGCTCGCTCTCTCTTTTTCTTTCTTTCTTTCTTCCTGAAATGGGATCTTGCTTTGTCACCAAGGCTAGAGCACAGTGGTGCAATTACAGCTCACAGTAACCTCGAACTCCTGGGCTCAAGTGATCCCCCCAGCTCAGCCTCTTGGATAGCTGAGATCCAGTGTACTAGTCCATTTTCACCCTTCTAATAAAGACATACCTGAGACTGGGTGATTTATAAAGGAAAGAGATTTAACCGACTCACAGTTCTGCAGGGCTGGGGAGGCCTCAGGAAACTTATAATCATGGCAGAAGGGGAAGCAAAAGTGTCCTTCACATGGCAGCAGGAAGAAGTGCTGAACAAAAGGGGGGAAAGCTCCTTATAAAACCATCAGGTCTCGTGAGAATTCGTACACTATTATGATAACAGCAGCATGGACGTAACCACTCCCATGATTTAATTACCTCCCACTGGGACCTCCCACAACCTGTGGGGATTATGGGAACTACAATTTAAGATGAGATTTGGGTGAGAACACAGACAAACCATATCACCTGGCCTCAAGTGATCCTTCTGCCTCAGCCTTCCAAAGTCCTGAGATTATAGGCATAAGCCACCACACCTGGCCCATTCTTCTTTTCTAAAAATAAAAATCTCTCCAAAAATAGTGAAAAAAAGTATGTTTATAATAACATTTTGTTACTTTCTAGAGAAACTAATTAGAATATATAAAATAAATTTTGGCAACTATTAGGTTAAGTTTCTTTAAAATACAAAGTCTGATTTTTTAAATGAATTGATTATAGTGTATTTGATAATTAAAAGTATCTAAGCAGTTACCTAGAAGGCTCTTTAGATACTGTGAAGTAATAATTTTTTTCTAAATTTTGAATTCTCTAGTATTAAATTCTAATTAGCTGTACAGTTAATGTTGCTGTATTTGACTTTTCAAAAATAAAAAAAGATAAAAGCAAGGGCATTATTTGCAAATATATATTGAACATTGATAGTATCCCTGTGTTTCCATGTTCACTTGATTTTTACAACAACCTTTTGAACTTGTGTGTATTGCAGCCTACATTTGACATGTAGAAACTGAGATTTGGGTAGGATATGTTTTGTGCTTGATGCCTACCTATTAATAACTGGTTGAGCTGGATTGTGAAAACCCAGAATTGAATTGCTAGAATATTTAGTTAATTCAGATCTCTCTCTCTCTTCTCTCGTGTATGTGTGTGTGTGTGTGTGTGTGTGTGTGTGTTTCTAAAGACAGAACCATGACTTGATTGCCAATCAAAATTCACATTTATAAATCATCACATTCAGCATGTCATTTCTGAAGTTTTGCTGCTTATCTCTTTTATTATTATATTTTTGCACACTGTCTTTCTTCTGCATTAAAGGTGGCCTCTGAATACCTAATCCCTGCCAGAACCCAAAATACAAATGTTTAATCTGATGTTCTTGTTCAGTTAATTGGTCTGTAAGTATCAATGGAACGGTCAGCAAAACAGAACATCCAGTAGTCAACCTAAAAATCTTCAATACTTCAAGTCTAGTTGACTAAATCAGCACCTCATGAATGTTTTCAAAAAGGCAACATTACCTGAATAACATGATGTTTTCCCCCAGCAAAATAGAGGGTATCATATCAAATTTGAAAACAAGTTAAAAGCTGCTTAAATATGTATTTCAAATTAGTTTTGCAGAAAAAATAATTGTGAATGGGCTTTGCTGCTAAGATATCGATAACTGAGCTAAGTACTAGAAACTGAATGTCTATTATTATCTTTGAAGAAAAATAGTTTTCAATCCTGTGAAACACTGACTATGGCTCTGACTATGGACAACTAATTGCCTTGCTACTGTGCTGTCATTACGAAGAATCCATAAAACAATTTATTAGTAACATGTATTACTCACTTCAGCAGCTCACTGTTTATCTACAGAAATATCTGCTAGAGGTGAAAGATTCCGTGTAGCAAGAATAATGTGTTGCCAAGTCTTTCTGGAGAGACAGTCAACTCAGGATTCAGTATCTAATCTCTGTTAAATATGTCCCTTCCTTTGTCTCATGGTCATTTTCTCAGTTCAGGTATCTGTAATCTCTGTCAAAAATTATTGCAACAGCTTCTCAGCCAGTTTCCCAATTTATAGTTTTAACTTATTTTCCAAATCGTTAGTCTTCATGAAACTAGAAGACCTTTCTTATATTCACATAGAATCATGTCACCATAAAATGCTGGCTTCCTTCAATAGCCTATTACTCAATGATTACAGATAACAACAATCTCCTAGCCTATAGCAAGACACTCCTTCATCCATCATCCACCACACCCTCATGTCTCCCTGTCTCTACCACACACACACACACACACAAACTTAAAATATCAAGAAGCTTCAGAATTTGTGCATTGTAATTAATTAATTAATATCAGGGAATATTTTCTTCAACTTCTATAGCTAGTAATCTTTTCTGGGGCTTTCAAAGCTTCTGCATAACAGTTTAACTATTTTAATGTATATTCCCTGGCCATTTTAGGCTATTAATGTCTGGGTAATTAAGCAGATGAAAGGGTTACACTACTGAGCATGATATTTGGTCCAATTTTTCAGAGGGAAATGTGTTTTTTCCTACACAAAAGGGGACAAAAAGCAGTTAGTTTTTAGTGTAGGAAATCAATGGGGTGCCACTTGTATTTCAGTAAACCAATAGTCTTTGCCAATGGGAAAATGGGTTAGCCCAACAAAATCAAGACCATCAGTGAGTCAGACCCCAAACAGGTAAAAGTTTGGAGGAACTTATTAGGAAAAACTCACCCTGTTCAACTGAGTTACTGGAAGAAAGCAAAGAGAACACGGAATGAGTTGTTGAGCAACTATTAATACAATACTGCTGCAATATGATATAATACATACTTTTGTATTGCATATTACTACAATAATGCTTTGGGGCGTATTAATAGATACAAAAGCAGAGAAAATAGCATTGAGGCACCCTTGTGGATGCGGCTCTCTGGCTTCTTGCTACAGAGGCTATCGTTTGATTCAGGACCAGTTGATGCCCTTCTAAATCTATCCCAGTGTGTTTGTGGAGATAGTTGCTTGATGTATGGTAGGCTATGACGTTCTTCCACCTAAGCCAGAAAGAGATGCTTCTCTTCCTTTTTCCTTCATTCTGTGTTAAATTAACCTTACTTCTGTTTTGCAGAGCCTTTCCCAGATTTCTCCAGACTTATTTCATATCTGCATTTTCCTTAACAAAAATAAAATATTGAGCCAGGCATGGTGGCTCCGGCCTGTAATCCAAGCATTTTGGGAAGCCAAAGCAGGTGAGTCTCTTGAGTCAAGGAGTTCGAGACCAGCCTGGGCAAAATAGTGAGACCCCATCTCCATGAAAAATTAGCTGGACCCAATGGAATGAGCCTGTAGTCCCGGATACCTGGAGGGCTGAGGTGAGAGAATCCCCTGAGTCCAGGAAGACGAGGCTACAGTGAGCCATGGCAACAGAGTAAGACCTGTCTCAAAAATAAAAATAAAATACAAGAGATTGAAGATAATTTCACGGGCAGCAGTAATACATTGCTTTTACAAGTCAAACAGTAAAAAAGGCTTATAATCTGAAATTACCAAATGATCAAGGTAATTTTATTGACATTAAGAGTTAGGATCAAAGCCTGGGCAAGATAACAAGACCCTATCTATATGAAAAATTAAAAAAAATTAATTAGCTGGATGTGTATGTGCCTGTGGTCCCAGCTACTCAGGATGCTAAGATGGGAGGATCACTTAAGTCCAGAAATTTGAGGCTACAGTGAGCTGTGATAACATCACTGTGCTCCAGCCTGGGCAACAGAGCAAAACCCTGCCTCTAAAATAAATAAAACAAAATACTTAAAAAACATTAGGATGAAAAGCTGTGCTTCAGAGGACAAACACTTAGTTTAATTAAACAGATGTTAAAGACCAAGTACTGGCCGGGTGTGGTGGCTCACGCCTGTAATCCAAGCACTTTGGAGGCCAAGGCGGGTGGATCACCTGAGGTCGGGAGTTCAAGACCAGCCTGACCAACATGGTGAAACCCCGTCTTTATTAAAAAAAAAAAAAAAAAAAAAAAAAAGACCAAGTACTAAAATAGAACAAGAATCAGTAGAGCTAAGAGAAACTATGAATGCATGGGTGACAATTTTTCTTGATTATTGTAATAACTATAATGGGAAAAACCAAATAAACAGAAGTCACCATGCACAATCACATTTGTGCATTGTGATTTGTGTTTAGCTTGGAGATTATATGTCAAAACCCAATGCTTATTTAATGTAACATTTAAGGTCCACCAGTGCCAACCAGGATGAGTTTCTTGACAATATAATATTCTTGACAATGCATAATTCCTTATAAGTAATTATTGGCCAGGCAGACCATACAATGCCACATCCTACAAAACCAACCAAGAATTCATAACTTCTACCTGCTCAGGAATAAACTCTTAGCTGTTCATTCATGAAAAGTAAAGAAAGACCCAATTGTCATGGTGGATAATCAACTTTTATCTCTCCATGTGTCTAATTTGTGTTGTTGATAAATTTACAGCCTCCAGGAAACTGGAATATGATTGACTCAGCCATCAGTCTTGCGACTCTTAGTAATTCAGAGATCAAACTTTTATTTTCATCTGTGAATTAGAGATCAATAAAAATATTTCTCTGTCCAGTTGAAGACACTAAAAAGTAGACACAGTTGGTTTCATAAATGCTTAAGAAGGTCAGAACTGATCACCAAGTGATTCTAGGGAACTGCAGCATGAAAAATATGCAAAGAACAAAAGGCAAAGAAACAAAAATCCTGTACGTCCATAGTTCCAAACTCTTTTCCTTTAGTTTCACAGCCATTTTATTTTAATTTTTCACAAACAGTCTTCCCTTGATGTATAATTTCTAGGTATGTGATAGGCAATGTCGATATTATTTCTCAGTAGGCCAAAGTCTAAGAACCTAAGTTTGACTACCGGCATGTCATTATATGACTGGGGTAGATTACACCCTCTCCTGGAACATGATTTTCATCATATATTTTAATTCTAATCGCAGAGAGCTCATCAAATGGGATGAAAAATTTGCTATCTATGCCAATGTAGTGAAGGTTGTTATCATCAAGTAGTAATTTCAAATTAATGTAGTAATTTTCCATTGCCTTTAAATTAATTTTTCTTTAGAGGTTATTGGGTGCTAAAATTTTAGCTAATGCTTCTGAATAGTTGTGTTCAATCTAAATTATTTTTTGAACAACTTAATATATTGTTAATAGCTATTTACTACATGCCAGGCATCTTTGCAGTGACTTACCAAGTATTAATTTATGAAATTCTCACAATCGCTCCATACAGTAGGTATTTACTTTTATCTTTCTTTCACATAAATAAGAATCAGATGCATACATGACGATGAACTTCTCCCAAACTTCAGCAGTCGATAAATTCCTAAGCTCTGGTGCTATACGCTGTATTTGAGAACCAAAATGATTCAGACCTTCACTTCTGTGTTTCATTTCAATCTCTGCCTCTACCTCTAAATTTTATGGTCTTATGTTCTCATTTTCCTTGTAATTAAAAGTATTAATACAGGATGTTGGAGTTCTATTAGTATTTTATAACATTGGCTTTGAATATGTGTTTGAAACAGATGTAAATACACTTATTTATCAGGTTCTAAAGCTATAGAAAAAAGTAAAGCTCCTCAAATGATAAAATACTTTGAAAGTGACTCTTAATAGTTCTGGGATCAAAATTTTATTTTAAATTGAGCAAAGTAAATGCTATGAGCCATTTCTTGAAAAATTGTATTCAATACCTAAACTTTATTGCATTAAAATGTAAACATAATTATGATACAAATAAATTCCATTATTATAAACATGAAAAATTAAAAACATTACCATTACACACATTTGTATTAAAAACTGTAGTTATTGATTCTAAGTTGAGTGGCATTAAAACATCCCTGAATGATCTCAAACTTCGTTCAACACATCTGCCACCTATTCCTAAGGATTGTCTTTTTCAGGAGATGAACACAATCATTTGCAGGCAATTCTCATTCTTGCCTGATATAATAATGTCTACAACTCAATAAATAAATGGACCTATTTGAAAGAGCCGTGACAGTGATACAGTAATTACATGTCAGGTTGAATCTACCTTTGATGCCCACGTTTGCAGATTGTATCTCCAGTTCTTAATTTGTTTCTCTCTCCTTTCCTTGTTCCCTTGCCATCCCAATCCCTTCATCTGTTGTCATGTTTTGCAAGTTTACTTCATCTATCGCCTTGAATCTTCATGTTTTCTAAATCTCCCCCATTGGCATATCCTCTGAAACAGGAGAGTTAGAAACAAAAGGACAAAATAATCAAGAATGAAGAAACATAGGCCAGGCACAGTGGCTCATGTATGTAATTCCAGCACTCTGAGAGGCCAAGGTGGATGGATCCCTTGAGCTCAGGAGTTCAAGACCAGACTGGGCAACATGGCAAAATTCCATCTCTCAAAAAAATAAAAAAATAAATTAATTATTAAAAAGTCAGGCATGGTGGCATATGCGTTATGGTCCCAGCTATGTGGGAGGCTAAGGTGGGAGGATTGTTCTAGCCTGGGAGGCAGAGGTTGCAGTGAGCCATGATCATACCACTGCACTCCAGCCTGGGTAATAAAGTGAAACCCCATCTCAAAAAAAAAAAAAAAAATGGATACAAATAAAGCCCACACTTCATAGTTCTGCTGTATGGACACACTATAAATTTTTTTATCTGTTCATCCATTGATGGCCTATGGAGTTGTTTTCACCTTTGACTAGGAGGAAAATGCATAACATAAACATTCATGTGCATTTATTTGAATACCTGTTTTTAATTCTGTTGTATATATATCCAGGAGTAGAATTATTTTGTCAGGGAGATGGTGGAAGGGGAAATGGGGAATAATCACTTAATTGGTTTCCTTTGGGATTAATGAAATGCTTTGGAACTAAATACAGGTGACGGTGTTATAGGACCATCAGGTTCATATGCCCACTGTGCAGTAGCAGACCAATTACATGGAGACAGTAGTATTTGCAGCAAAGTGTTTAATGATCACAGAGCTTTGAGCAAGGAGATGGCAGGAGACCATCACGTCCATTTTCCTGAGGAGTTCTGGGCTGGTGTCTTCAATTGGGATTGCTGATTGGTCAAGGTAATGGGGATGAAAGAGGATGTAGAAACTGCATATTTTGGTGAATCAGTTTCTCATAGAGTTCCTCAGATTAGCGATCAGTGGGATCCTTCAGGCCAGCTGCCATAGTGTTGGTTTCATCAGTGTGCAGGATCTGCAGCAATACCTTAAAGGGTAAAGCTAACGTTTTATAATGTTCCAGTTGTTATAAAAGGGGAATTAAGGGTCTACATGATTCTAGGACCACAGGCACCAAACATGTATGAGGAAGTATGTCAGAGAGGAAGCTGACCTCATAATGAGTGCTGCAAGATTGCTTTATTTTCATTTCTTCCTCTCCCTTCTCTGTGGAATAATTTGATAGGGGCAGCAATTTCAGTGGTTACAAAACCTTGTGAATGCACTAATGGCCACTGAATTGTACACTTTAAAGTGTTAAAAATTAAGTGCTTAGGCATAGTTTTTTGTTTCTGAATGCTAGTCATATTATAACTTAGACAAGACTCTTAATTTTAATATGGACTTAAAACTTATTATCTAGGCCAAGCATGCTATTAGCTTAGGTGTAAAAGTAATTGTGGTTTTCGCCATTAAAAGTAATTTCCAAAGCACAATTACATTTGCACCAACCTAATACCAAAAACATAAATAAATAACAAAAAACCCTCTTCAAGAAATATTAAGTATATTTTATACATTCCAAAATACTACACGGTTTGTGCTCTTTAAAGATGATATGTACCATCACAGATATTTTATTTTTCTGGACAAATTTATCTGAGATTCACTTTTCAGAAAGGTTTACCATGTAGGCATGTGGAAATAAAGCAAATATTTCTCTTCCTCAGTCTTTTTAATCATAGAGCCTACACCATTTTTATAATGGAGCACCTTCAACTCCCATACCTTGGCAGCTGGTGATAGAAAAGGATTCAGCCCCTCTGGCAAATGCTTCATCACCTCTGTTAAAGTTAAATTTATATGTCCGTCGCATGATCAAGAAATTTTACTTGTTTTTTTATCCAAGATAATTCAAATAATATCTCTACAAAGACACTTGTTTATTCATGTTCAGTGCAGTGTCATTCATTACAAGTTGACAATAGCTCAGATGTCCATTCAGGAAAGAATGGACCAACGGGTGGTGATATTTGCATAATGGAGTTCTAGTAAACAATAAAATACAGGAACTTACTGAGACAGACAACAACATGGATTAAATGAGAAGTTGGGGACAAAAGAAACCATGCATTTCTTTTAGAAAACTTTGAGTCTTTTTAAAAAAATCTACATTGGCAATTTCTGCTTTTAATTGGAGCATTTCATCATTTATATTTAATGTCATTAATTATGTGGGTGGGTTAGGTCTAGTATTTTTCTGTTTGTTTTGTATTTGCCCATTGATTCTATTTTTCTGCCCCAATAATTCCATTCCTCAGTAGACAGCTTTCTATCTTCTCCCAAGGAGCTCAAATAGTTTTAATTTTCTTTCCATTTAAACTCTTAAGTTTGTCTAGCAAAACAAAATATATGTGATGGTTACATAGCATCTTTAGCACAAACCATATAGTATTTTGGAATGTATGATGTTTTAATTTGTCTAATGCTTATTTATCTATAGCTCTTTTTTTAATGCTTTTCTAGTTGCTGTAGGAAAGTAAACAGGCATTGTTTATTTAATATAGCCTATGCATTATTTATTTATTTATTTTTATTGAGATGGAGTCTCATTCTGTCACCCAGGCTGGAGTGCAATAGTGCAATCTCAGCTCACTACATCCTCCACCTCCTAGGTTCCAGCAATTCTCCTGCCTCAGCATCCCAAGTAGCTGGGAGTACAGGCATGCACCACCACATCCTGGATAATTTTTGTGTTTTTAGTAGCAATAGGGTTTCACCATGTTGGCCAGACTGGTCTCGAACTCCTGACCTCAAGTGGTCTGTACACCCTGGCCTCCCAAAGTGCTGGGATTACAGGCATGAGCCACCGTGCCTGGGCTATTTAATATAGCCTATGATGATAATATCATTATTATTATTCCTTGTCACTAAAAAGTGGTAAGAATCTTATCACAGTATAACTCACATTAACTTCATTTGTACTTTGGATGTCATGAACTTAAAATCTATACATGTTAATGACTCCACAATAAAATGATACATATTACACTTTATATCATAAGGTGTCTTTAAATATATTATGAGAAAGGAAAAAAATATTTTCCTTTCTTATCCTGATGTATAAATGTGTAAACCACTGAGTGTGTCTCCTTTCAGGAGTCAACATCTGCCTAGTTTTGATCTGCTTTTCATCACTCCTAAATCTCCTCAAAGAGTTACCTGTGGCTAGATGCAGTGGCTCATGCCTGTAATCCTAGCACTTTGGGAGGCTGAGGCAGAAGGAATGCTTGAACCCAGGAGTTCGAGACCAGCCTGGGCAACATCACGAAACCCCAACTCTATAATAAACACAAAAGTTAGCCAGACATGTTGGTGCATACTTGTGCTCTCAAGCTACTCAGGAGGCTGAGGTGAGAGAATCATTTAGGCCCAGGAGGTAGAGGCAGCAGTGAGCTGAGATCACACCACTGCACTCCAGCCTGGGTGACAGAGCAAGACCCTGCAAAAGAAGGAAGGAAGGAAGGGAGGGAGGGAAAGAAAGAAGGAGAGAGAGAAAGAAAGAAGGGAGGGAAGGAAAGAAGGAAGGGAGGAAGCAAGGAAGGAAAGGAAGGAAGGCAGGAAGGCAGGAAGGAAGGAAGAAAGGAAGGAAGGAGGAAAGGAAGGAAGGAAAAAAGAAAAGAAAAACAAAAGAGTTACTTGTATTTTGTTTTGTTTGCAATTGCTATATATTGAACTGATACTCATTTAAAGCACAATCAATTCAACTCAATATAAAAGTAAAAAAACATAATTTCATGTATATACATTGTGAGAATAATTATAAAATTCAATAGCCATTGATGTGTTTAAAAATAATGTTTAGGCCGGGCACGGTGGCTCACGCCTGTAATCCCAGCACTTTGGGAGGCTGAGGCGGGTGGATG
>PVKV010007541.1:45057-95314 GCA_004027835.1 Alouatta palliata
TGGTCAACATGGTGAAACCCCGTCTCTACTAAAAATACAAAAATTAGCCGGGCATGGTGGCACGTGCCTGTAGTCCCAGCTACTCGGGAGGCTGAGGCAGGAGAATTGCTTGAACCCAGGAGGCGGAGGTTGCGGTGAGCCGAGATCGCGCCATTGCACTCCAGCCTGGGTAACAAGAGCGAAACTCCATCTCAAAAAATAATAATAATAATAATAATAATAATAATAATAATGTTTAGCAAAATAGAGAGGGAAGAGACATTCCTAAATCTGATCAAAGATATCTGCAAAAATCTCATTTAGATATTATAATAATGATGAAATACACTTTTAAAATTATGAAAAATGTAATAAGCCACTCTATTCATCATGGTTCTAGATGTCTTCATGAAGTAATTAGAGGAAAAACAAACATTATCTACATGTATTGGAAAGAAAGAGAGAAATGGGTCATTATTCACATGCGACACAACCTGGTCAAGAGAAAAATCTAAAAGAATCTATAGACAAACTATTGGAATTATTAAGTGAATTTCCAAGATTGTGGATAAAATTGTATTTCTATATCCTGGAGAGAATCAAAGATCATTTTCAAAAAGATTCCATTTGAAATAATGCAAAACAGCCCAATAATTGAAAATACATTTACTAATTCTGAAATTATCTAAATATTCATGTAAGGGAGAAATAGTCTACACTTTTGGTTTGAAAAAATATTTTAAAGTTATCTTTATAATAGGTATCTTCCATGCTACAGGGGGCAACAGAGAGAGTTCCTGACCCCTGCGTTAACCTGGAGAGTCAGTGTTTTTCAGAGACAAGATTCCTATTTCCTCTTTATGTTTTCTTTTTAGTGCTGATTTTGGAATTTGAACAAGAATCTCCACCTGAGACTGACTCTGAGCCATAGCAGTGCCTTTTTAACACACCAGATATTAGTACCACCTCCTGCACACTGCTAGGAGGAACAGCCAGTGCTCTAAGGGCTGGAGTTTCCCTCAGAGAAGTTTGCAGGGTGCCCAAGGAATATAATCAAGATAAAACTCTGGGATGTGATGACCAAACAAAGGAGAGGAACAAACTCTAGGAGAGCTGGCAGGAAAGTAATGCAAGAGAGGAGAAGAAGAAACAGGAGGAGGAAGAGGAAGAGGATGAGGGGAGCTTCTAAATAATAGTTACAAAACTCAAAAATGTGTGCTCAGAGAAATGTATAAGAGGTCCACTTAATGTATTGCAGAAGGAGGCTTAAGAGATAAGATTGAGGGTACAAGATAGATTTACATTTCTGAATGAGCAACATGTTTTAGAGTACATAAGGCTTAAAAGTGAACTTTGTGAATTTGCTTTTGGAAAGGAGAGGGAAGGAAATAAATTCTAACACTTGAAAAAGGTTCAGAAGCAATTTCAAGCTACTTTTCAAGTTTTCTTATAAACAGAAGTACCCTTTAACTTTTTCACTTACAACTGTATTTATTTTAAATAGTTTGGCTTCATGCTGCCCTTGTCTGTGAATTCCTCAAAAACAGAAATTATATTTTCATATTTGCCACGAGTGCAGCTTGCAAGTTAAATAACAGGGGAGGTGTTTACTAAATATTAGTGGATTAAATTATGTTCGCAGAAACCATTTCACAGCCCTAGGGATTTTCTTCAACATGTTCTGCAGAACACTAATCTCTCAAGATACTTTGCAAAGAACTGCTACATCTACCAATTGTACTTTTTCAATATAGGGCATAATGTATGCTCACCTTGGGGGTTTCCCATATCTGATGACATGCTGAAAGCCCAGAGAAGTTTAATCGTAACAAATGTTTCACCCTCGTGCATCTGACTTGATGTATTTATCTGAACACAGAACATTATTAAAACTCACTAATATCTTAGTGCTCTATTTTTTATTTACCACTAATATTAGTATCATTGGTATGGCTCAGACAGGGATATAAATGTAGCAGTTATTTGTAGTTTTTAGGTGAGTAGTAATTATACCTGATATGTATACATATGCATATGTGTAAGTCATAAATCAGAAAGGAATAGCTTTATCTCCTCCATCACCGTCTATAATCTTTGCTACTGTAGCTTCAGTAATTCTCTGGGAGTTCTACTTTGATGGTCCTTTTCTGAACCTACGGCCATTGTCTGAACATCATTCCTTCCATGAGCCTGCACTTCTTAAAATGAAAATCCATAAAAACATTTTGAAATGTGGCATTATGCATAGATTTCATTAGAATTTGCTCTACATCAAATCTAAACTACTTAAAGAACAAATCGAGAAGTACATTTTCTTATCTATGTGCTCTTTTATTCCCTGAATAAATATATTTTATTGGTAGAGTCTATGGAAAAATCTGTAACTTGTATTTTTTCATATACCTGAGCTGTCAGTTATGTTCCCTGCATGCAATCAAAATACAGTTAAGGCTGCCTAGCAATAGGGTGAAATAGGGCACATAAAAAGTCCTGAAAAACATCAAACCTACCGAGTAACAGAGTAAAACTTGGCTGAGTAACTTAGATATAATGAGTCAGTCAGATTCATGTGTTCATTTTATATAACCCCTTTTATTTGGACTGCAAGGATGTTTCTTATCAAAATACTGAGTGTGATTCATTTGTTGTAATTCTTTTTTTTTTTTTTACAAAGTCATTCTGGTTGCTATTTAAGATTTTGTTAAAATTGACACAATTTTAACAATTGTATAATTGTAACAATTATAATAATTATATCAATTGTAACAATTGTATCCATTGATACTGATACAGACTCTATCCAGTTACAATGCATACCTCTTCCAGGATTAATATGTTGTCAACTTGAGAAAGGCCCTTGAAAACAATCTTTAAAGGTAAAATTATATAAATAGCTCAGAATCACTGCCTTAGACACTGCCATAGGATGTCTAAGGTTGATTTGATTAGTCAAACTACAACCATTTCGACTTACAACCTTTAGAACTATGTTTGTGACCCATGTTCACGGTAAACTTTTCATAACCATGCTCTCTCTTCATCTTATCTAACAAACACTGCATAATTCTTGCTTTCATTCAACAAAAAGTACATTTACATTGCAAATACTTTGAATAATTCATCCTCTCCTCCTTTCTGGAGAATGTTCTTTCATCAGTTCATCACAATTTGGAAGTATCCACTTCAGAAATGTCTAGAAGTCTTGCTTATCTTTTAATAGTATTAAAGTTACTCTTCCATAGCTTAAATTCAATTTTCTGTCCATGCTCAGCAGGCTTTTACTACAGTTGTTCATGTCTTTGCTTTCGTCCTTCTCTTACACAAATTTTTAACTCAAAAATTACTGTGGCTATCCCTAATATTAGAAAAACATCATTTTCAGCTACACTTTGCATTGTGTGAATATACTTTACTTAATGTCCTTCCTACAACCATCAAAATGCATATAAATTCATGAAACATAGAAGAATTGTATTATGTTTTTAACCGGAATAAACATACTCATGAACTCTTCTTAGCAAAAAAAACCTCTTTTTTTCTTATTGTTGCTATCATAATGATTAATCCTCCTCAAAGTATTTCTGTTTGACACTTCTAATCTTTGTGTTAAATGATAGCAGAGATAAATATTCTAGTTGTAATTTAAAATGACAACTTTGAATATAAATGGAAACATTTAGAAGTGAACATATGACTTGATTCCAAATGCTTTCCGTTGGTATTGTAAAAGAGAAGGGTAATATTTTCTTTATGGGAAATTCAAACAAAATTTAGAGGAATAGAACGTTTTCAGAAAATCCATAAATTTTTCTAAAGAAATAAAAAATTTCAAGAACTATTATACAGTTTTCTGTCACTTTTTTCAATTGTTTCTCGTAACAAAATTGGAATCTTTTAGAAAGGGTTGAATCGGTGTGAAGTGAAAGGGAATGGAACGATGTATAATGCCTCCCTCCCTCAAAAACCCATTTTTTTTTCCCCAGTGGGGATCAGAAGGAGAGGTTCATGGAAGTAAAGAAGTTTTACAATGGGAAACTTTCTTTCTCAATCATTCAGAGTTGTTTTCTCATGGAGTTTCTCAGGAACTTCTCTCTGACCTGTCTCAAGTTCTGACTGATACACATGCAGAAATACCCACTAGATAGTACTTCCTTTGCATGGTTTCACCATCGTGTAATTCTAGTTTCAACCAGTCCGACATGTCCCTGGGAATATTAATGCAGCATTCTTTCATTTTTAAATAAACTCACTTTTTTTTTTGAGACGGAGTCTCACTCTGTGGCCAGGCTGGAGTGCAGGAGCATGATCTCGGCTCACTGCAGCCTCTGCCTCCTGGGTTCAAGCAATTCTCCTGCCTCAGCATCCTGAGTAGCTAGGACTACAGGCACATGCCACCACGTCCAGCCAATTTTTGTATTTTTAGTAGAGACTGGGTTGGCTGGCCATGTTGGCCAAGATGGTTTCCATCTCTTGACCTCGTGATCAGCCCACCTTGGCCTCCCAAAATGCTGGGATTACGAGCGTGAGCCACCACTCCAGGCCTATATATTCACTTTATTGAATTATAATGTGCAAACACAAAAGTGCACGTCCTACAGATACAGCTCAGCAAACTGCTACCAAATCAGTACGCCGGAAAAGCACTATGCAAATCGAAGCATAGAATGATGGAAATCTGTACTATGTTCTTTTGCAGCTCTGCCTAAGTCTTTTATTCAGCCTCATTTTACCAGATTCATCATTCTATCTCGCATGGCTCTGGCTCATTCATTTTCCTTGCTATATAATCTTCCCAAAATCTCTTTATGGTTCCTTTGTTGATGGATATGTTGATTGCTTCCATTTGGGAATTATTAATGAAATGCTATCATGAAATGTATTATACGTATGTGAGTAGGTTTATTATGTGCAATATTTTCTTGGGCACATATCCTGGAGTGCAATTTCCAGGTGCTAGGGAATTTGCTCATTCAGCTTTAAGGTAATTTTGGTTTTGGTTTTGCATTTTTAAGGCAGGGTCTTGCTCTGCTGCCCAGGCTAGAATGCAGTGGCATGATCATAGCTCACTGCAGCCTGAAACCTCTGGGTTAACGTGATCCTCCCAACTCAGCCTCCAAACTTGTTGGGAATACAGGTGTTTGCCACCATGCATGGCTAACTTTTTTAGTTTTTGTGGAGATATGGTCTCACTGTTTTGCCCAGGCTGGTGTGGAATTTCTGGCTTCAAGTGATCCATTCATCTAGACCTCCCACAGTGCTGCGATTACAGGCAAGAGCCACTGTACTCAGCTAGCATTAAGTTTTATATGCTAATTCAAGAGATATACATTCTGACCCATTTTGTCAGTTTCATTTTATTTGAGTAATTCAGGTGAGTATTTAGTACTATATCATGGTGGTTTATTTGCATTTCCTTGATGTTAGACATTTTTATTAAGTTTATTGGGATATTAGATATGCTTTTTAAAAAATCTGCTAAATTAGTCACACATTTGTAATTGGAATCCTAAGACACAAATCCTTGTAGAATATATATATCACATCTATAAAGTGTTTTTTGTTTGTTTGTTTGTTTTTTGAGGCAGGCTCTCACTATGTTGCCCAGGCTGGTCTTGAAGTCCTCAGCCCAAGTCTCCCACCTCAGCTTCCAGAGTAGCTGAGGTTACAGGTACACATGCTGTGCCTGGCATAAACTTTTATTAATTCTTGCCACGGCACCTTTTGGAGAACAGAATATTTGCAGTTTAATTGAGTACAATTTACTGATTGCTTGATTAACTAATAATGAAACAGAATTGCATCTTCCTTGAAAAAACATTTACTCATCCCAATGCCAAAAAGAATTCTTCCTACTAACACCTTCTACAAACTTTATTTTCTGTTCTATAGCTATATCTATATAATATGTACTTGGAATCACTTGTTTTTGCTAATGTTGTTTTGTTTTTGCACATAGCACGAAGTGGGACTACATCATTTCCTCCGATTGATCTGCCAAGTATTGAGGAGAACATCCTGTCTACACTGCATTTTTCAGAAAGCAAAACCTTATGTAGGTATCTGCCTGTTTGTGGCGTATATGTGCTCCCAGTATCAATAGAACGTTGTCTATCACCTTCCTAGCTTGCATGCTTTAATAAAACAAATGAACGTTACCATATTGAAGAGACCAATAGGGTGGTCTCCTGTCAAAAACCAGGTAGAAACAGAGATCTTCAGTACAACAGTCCTCAATAAATGGAATTCTGCCAACAACTGTATGAACCCAGATGAAATGAGCCTTTGTGTGAAATAGCAGACCTGAATTAAACTTTGATTGGAGTCTCTAAAGAAACCATGAAGCAAAGGACCTGGTCAAATTGAGCTCAGATTCTTCAAGCTGCAGCAACTGTGAGATGATTTGCTGTGTTGTTTGAAGTTGCTGATTTGAGAAGCTATTAGGCAGCAATACAATTTTTAATGGATGATTTAAAGATCTAACTTCTCATCCTTAAATTATTACTGTTTAGAATTAATATTATCCTCCATCATCCCCAGGCAAAATCTTGGAGTACATGTGGGGTTTACTTGATGTTTTGTTTTGTTTCTCCCTGAAAAATACCAGTACTGTAATGATTTTGTTAAATACTCAAAACAAGCATTTCTAAATATTGTGTCTTATTTTGGTTGTTTGTAAGTGAAAGGTAATTCTAATATCAGCTACTTTATTATGGCCTAAAACCAAGGGTCTACTCTTAAAGTATTTTTAAAAAGACACCATTTCATTATAAACAATATTTGATAAAGAACATCCACAATTTTACATGTTAGTCTAATTGCTTACTCTTACAGTCATTTCATACTATTTTAGTTATTTTATATTACTTAATTTAGTTAACATTAAAGTAAATCTTTATAACACACATACAAAAGCATAGCTATTTTTATATCTATCAGTAAGATTTTGTGCTTTTCGTTTGCACATCACATGTATTTATCTACAAATTCAGATGTATAGTCGACCTTTCAACAACACAGATTTGAACTGTGTGGTTCCACTTATGTACAAATCTGTTGTTTAAAAATATATCGAGAAATTTTTCAAAACTCTGCAATAATTTGAAAAAAACACACACACACAGAAAAAAACATGTAGCCCAGAATTGCTGATGAAAAAGAAAAATGAAAGTTTGTCATGAATGCATAAAACATTTTTAGATGCTCGTCTATTTATGTGATAATCTACTATTTATGTGTTCTGTAAGGCTTCTAGTCAACAGTAGGCATGTAGTAGTATTTTTTACTGTATAAGGGTCTGGTTCCTTTGACCCCCTTGTTGTTCAAGGGTCAACTGTATATCTTGATAGATTAGATAAAGATAGATAGATAGATAGAGAGATTATAGATAGATTAATGGATACATGGATGGATAGGTAAGACAGATTTGATAGGCCTACGTAGGTAGGTGGGTAAGTAGATAGATGCATACATACATACACAGATACATAGATACATAATACATAGGTGGATAAATATAGGTAGATTATAGATATACAATATATAGGTGGATAGATGTACAGATAGATTTGATAGATAAGTAAATAGATTAGCTATATAGATTATAGATAGATCAATAGATGGATGCATAGACTCGATAGATGAGACAAATACATTGATTCATTAGATATATAGGACAGAGGAATAGATATAAATGATGGATGGATAGATAAATGATAGGGAGGTGACTGATAGCTAGCTAGCTAGATGGATAGATACTGTAAGCATAATGGTTTTCACATTAATTTTGTGAGTGCTACCCTCACATTAATCCAAACTGTTTATTTATTTTTGCTTTCTAGAAAGGCTATTATAGCACTTACAAATAATAATTTTATTTTACCCCAGTTCAATAGCATAACTCTTGTTTCGTCTCTTAAAAATGTCCACCTAGGCTCCCCTGCAGGTTAAATCACACTGATATACTGGGGATTGTGGAGATTATTGCCTCGTCCTTGATTTTAACTGGAATGTTTCTCTTTTTTTTATGTTAAGCATGATGCTGGGTGTTAGTTTGAGAAAGTCTTATAAAACTGTGAAATAATTTAATAAACACTTTGAAAATATATTTTTTCGAGTACTTTGTTTTTTAAAATATTCTAAAATACTTATTTTCAAATAAACATTTTTCCACAAAACTCTAAAATGTGTGAAAACTATTTTTGCAATCATTTTATGATAGCAATAAAATGATCCAGGCTTCTTTTAATCATAGATGCATTTTCAGATAACGTTATTAATTTGGGAAAAAACCTGGAAATGGTTACCATTTAAGTCATGAAAAACTTCATTTTCCTAACTCAATATGTATTTTGAGCAGCCAGCAGGCCCCAAGCATTATTTTACAATTATTTGTTAGAACTTGCCAAGTTGCTCCTATAGTGTTTCCTTTTTTCCCCAGTTTTATTGAAGTATAATGCAAGAATAAAAATTGTATGTATGTGATGTGGACAAGGCAATGCTTTGGTATACCCATTCATTGTGAAATGTGAAATGGCTACCATGATCAAGGATAACATAGCTACTGATAAAGGAATTAAAAGAAATTATTTAGGCAAATAGTGAGGATAAGGAAGTCCTTGGTAAGGTTCCCTTTTAGTGAAAAGCAGCCTGTAAAAAAGAAAATCATTTCTTTTCTAACAAATAGCAGCCTGTAAAATGGATAGGCAGACGTAGACAAACAAGGTGCAAGCTTTCATGGGTGAATGCCAGCAGCCGTGCCAATAGGAAAAGGCTACCTGGGGATCAGGCATGTTGAACATGGAGGCTCCATCCCTTTTCCTTGTTAACCACCTGTACAGTAAGGACAGACAACATGGCGCCGGCCAGGGAGAGACCCCATGTGCATAATAAAAGATTAGGGTGAGATGATAAATGTCACACCTGATCCAAGCAATCTCCCGGGCCCTATGAAAATTAGACCCTGCCTCCTCCAGCTCGTCTTTAAAACCTCAAGCACTTCACCACGAAACGGAAAGAACCATTCGGGCGCCCCTCTCTCTCTGCAGGAGAGAGCACTATTCTCTTTTCTCTTTCTTTCTCCTATTAAACCTTTACTCTCAAACTCACGTCTTGTGTGTCCAAGTCCTCGATTTCCCTGGCTTGAGTCAACAAACTTTGCGTATTTCTCCAGACAGACGATGTCACACCACTACCACCTCACATAGTTACCTGTGTGTGTGTGTGTGTGGCAGAGGAGTGGTGAAAACATTTAATATCTTCTCTGTTAGCAAATTTCAAGTATATGTTATTAACTGTAGTCACTATGCTGCAGATTGAATGTTCCAAACTGTATCATTCTGCGTTACTGAAATTTTGTGTCTTTTCAGGAATACCTCCTTATTGCCACCTGTTTTTCTAGACAGGCTACTTTGGCACCTACAAATAATAATTTTATTTTTTGCCAGCTCACTAGTATTCAATAGCTCCCGCCCCCAGCGTCTGGTAACCACCATTCTACCTTCTGCTTCTATGAATTGGAAATAATCTGTCTTCACTACATAGCCGTCTACAGAACATGCAAAGATAATCACAATAGCCAACAGAATGGACAATTTACAGGTAATTTTGTAGAAGTTTATACATCTGTGCTTCTCAGAGTCTTGGGAAAAGTCTTCATAAAAAAAATGACCTTGGATCTGGGTCTAAAACTATGCAAAACAATGTGTTTGTGGTTCAGATACCCCTTCGATAAATCAGTAGAAATAGATAACACTGTAATTAATTATCTGTAAATGTATCCACAATACTATCTTCACAAGTTTATGAACTGTGAATGGTTTGTGGTTTGGACACTAATTGCTAAAGAGTAGTCTCTGCATGTCTCAAGAATTTCTTATTTTTTAGTTTGTAAACATTCAAATTAAATAAATATTTTCTGGTATAAGGCTAACCGATCTATTCTGCGGTCAAGTTCCTAGTGACATGAGCTTTCTTCTCTAACAAACCAAAGACATTTAATTACAAAGCACCCCATTTAAGTTCTATTAGCACATGTTTCCCTTCAGCTTTACTTTTTTTCGCCACACATTAACTGCGGACAAGCAGGACTCTGTCAAAGTTCATCTCCCACAATTTAGCCCCTTCTGCTACATGTTATTTGTGTAAGTGGCCTCCAGATAATGCAATTCAACTGTTAAATTAATAAAAACTCCACAACTCTATAATCCTTTGAGTACCAACGCAGAAGATGGAGCCCTTAGATGTCTACAAAGAACTGAGAAGTCTAGTTTTTCCTTTTTTTTTTTGTAGTTTATTATCTCAAGAGTGAACAATCTCTTTAAGAGTTCGATTAAAGAAAAAAAAAACTGACAAAGAGATAAGAGAAAACTAGATACTTGATATTTCAAATACTAGTATTTTGCTTTTTTCTTTTTTTCTGGAGTCTAATTTTTAATGATTTCTTGGTATTAAAGTCATTCAAAAATATTATTATTTTCCAAGATTGGAAATAAGAAAGAGAACTGCTTTATGTGTTAAAAACTTCTGTTACTTTCAATTACTTCTATTACTTTCAATGGCAAATCCTCAGCTACTTTTGCACCAACCTAAGACACTGAAACATATTAAGATTCCTTTCATAGATCTCACTCTCTGTCTCTCTCTCTCTCAAAACAACGGTATGTCTCATATCAAGTTTGACCTTCTAGAGAATCAAAATTGTCTTTCCAATTTAGTATTGAATTTCCTTTTGTTCTGCAGTAAATCTGGGCAATAGATATCTTCAGTTTACAGGTGACCTAAAGAAGTTCATAGATCTCTAGCTAATTGCCAGCTCCAGGTATCTAATAAATATTCATGCCAATTTCTTTTTTTTTAAATATATATATATTTTTTTAATTGCATTTTAGGTTTTGGGGTACATGTGAAGAACATGCAAGATTGTTGCATAGGTACACACATGGCGGTGTGATTTGCTGCCTTCCTCCCCATCACCTATATCTGGCATTTCTCCCCATGCTATCTCTCCCCAACTCCCCATCCCCCGCTGTCCCTCCCCATTTTTCCCCCGACAGACCCCAGTGTTTCTACCCATTTTCAAAGATCATCATTTCTAGTAAAACATTAGAAACACTAGGATCTGAATAAACCTATCATCCTGAAGTAAAAAGGAAGTGTACTGAGAAAGTAGGTTTTTAGATAATGTTGGAATATTTCCTTATTAAATGATTAAGTGAATACTTACTCTTTTATTTAAATATTTTCTGTTTTTTTCTGAATTTATTTAAGTAAAACATTGTGAAAATGTTATGGCACGGTGGCTCATGCCTGTAATCCTAGCACTTTGGGAGGACAAGGTGGGCGGATCACAAGGTCAAGAGATCGAGACCATGGTGAAACCCCGTGTCTACTAAAAAATACAAAAATTAGCTGGGCGTGGTGGCGCACGCCTGTAGTCCCAGCTACTCGGGAGGCTGAGGCAGGCGAATTGCTTGAAACCGGGAGACGGAGGTCGCAGTGAGCCGAGATTGCGCCACTGCATTCGAGCCTGGTGCCTGGCAACAGAGCAAGACTCGGTCTCAAAAAAAAAAAAAAGAAAGAAAATGTTATAATAACTTCCTCCAACATGTCTGTACGTCATGAGTACATTGGAAAAATTTAAAAGAATAGTGTATATGGCTATGTGTTTGTATGTCTATGTGTTTGTGTACATATATATGCAACTAATTATATTACATATGCAATATTTTATAAAATATATTTCTGTCAAAAGGATAAAGATTTTATTGTTAAACAATGAAGAATTACACTGTATATATCATTTTATATAGTTTTATGTACTAAAACTATGAAAAAAATTACCATTGAAGGTATTTTTTCTTTTTATCATTATTTAAATATTCATCAAGATTTTCAAATTTATTACCCTTACGTACAATCGTTACAAAACCATATACGTTCAAATGCTATGTTTAAAGAGAGCTGCATAATCATATGGTTTCTATGTAAATGTATGATTGTTCTTACATGCATTCCTATAATTTTAAGTATGTTAAAATATCTGGCCAGGTACAGTGGCTGATGCCTGCAATTTCGACACTTCAGGAGGCCAAGGCAGGCAGATAGCTTGAGCCCAGGAGTTCGAGACCAGCCTGGGCAACATAGCAAGACCCCAGTTCTACCATTTAAAAAATGAAAAACAAACAAACAAATTAGAATGATTCAGATGTATATACATATCCTATAATAAAATAAAGTTCCATATGATTGGGCTTAAATATCTTTTGATTTAGTCATCAAGATAATTACATAAATGAACACTGTTCTATATATTTACTAGTTCAAGAAAAAAAAACATGTCTCTGCATGCAAAAATATTTAACTTATTTCCTGGAAACAAAATCATAACATTGTGTTATAAACGCCCACCAACATCACCCATTTATAAGAAGTTGTCATTTCTCATGGCAAATTCCTGATTTAAAATTAAGAGATCCTATTTATAAAGCAGCTATAGGCCCTGTCTTATTTACAGACTATTGTAGCAGAAAGTATTTTAACATATTTTATGGATCATTACTCTTATGGCATTAATGTGACATTTTAAGTTGATTTTTTCTTTCTTTTCTTTTTGATTATAGAATGTAATATGTACCTGACAGAAACATAAAACTCAGGCAAGCAGAAAGTAAAAAAGAAAATAATTTCCCTATTCTAAAGCTGTCAACTACCTATAACGGGTTTAACTGTTTTACTTCTCACTGCAAGTACAGATTGGATTGCTATGGATTTCATAGATGTACACATTAAGAGTTAGTAAAAGATATCTAAATTAAGATTTCTACAGATATTTATAGATACAGATTTAACAATGGCATTTTTACTCATGAACACTCACATACAATTGAGACACACTCAAAGATAAGTAATGATAAGTAATTTATGTATTGATATTTTTAAGTAAGTGAGCAATATTGTAAAGTTTCTATTTAAGAAACATCTCAATGGCTATCGTCATCATGTTGACAGTTCTAATAGGTTAGAAAGTGGAAACACTGAAATTTGAGAGCTTGTCAAGTCTATCAATGACTGAGAGGATAATTGATATATTAACAAATTTAGGTCTTAAATAGATCCTGAATTGATTGACAAGCCAAGAAGCATATAAGATTATAAAGCAACATTTTCCAATAATCTTAACATAAATACATCAAATTAACACTAAAATATTTTTTAAATGCAACATCATAAGCCAGGCTTCATATTTTCCTTGAAGAAATATTAACTGTCCTCCCATAATGAGCTCTGCCATTTGTTAAGTGACAAGTTTCTGCTTGGACATTTATATGCACACATTAGATATGGTTTTAATAATGTCAGAAAATACTTTAATGGCATGTCGTTTAATAACCTCAGGAGATACTTTCTTGAAAAAAACATGTAGCTAATATCTTTGAACACCAAGATTTTGTGTGTGTGTGTGTAGCTTAAAAAGTTCTTGGGAATCAAAGTCATCACAATAAACCAAAATTAGATAGTAACATTCTAAGATTATTTGTTTCTCAGTTGTCAAGAAGTAGAAAATTCAGCTCGTCTCATTATCAGTGGGAAGACTGGTGAAAACAAAATTTGATTCAAAGAGATAAGTCATTTCAGCGGGGGTCGGCAGCAGGGGAGAACAGAGTCTCACTCTGTTGCCCAGACTAGAGTGCAGTCATGGCTCACTGCAGCCTCCAATTCTTGGAGTCAAGTGATCTATCCATAACAGCCTCCCAAGTAGCTGGAACTACAGTCATGTACCAGCTTGTCTGGCTAATTTTGCTTTTTTTTTTGATGGAGACAGAGTGGCACTATCCTACCCAGGCTGGTCTCAAACTCTTGGCCTCAAGTGAATCCTTCTGCTTGGGCCTCCCAAAGTGCTGGGATTATAGGTGTGAACCGCTGTGCCTGGCGTGATTCATGGAGATAAGTCCTTTAGAAGCGTAATGGCATTCTTGAGACACCTGATGTACATCATAAATTCATTAGAAGGTCTTATTACGATTGTCTAAATGAGGAAATGATAAATTTCCCCCAGTTTAGCTATTTTGATTTTACATTTGACACATAAGATAAAAATACAGATTGGTTTCTTATTTGGGTGTACAGTAAAGCTTATAGATTTAAGATGGGAGCACATTTAGAAATTTGGCTCCAAAATGTGGTTACATACTCCGAAACATTGCACTCCATATTTTTTGTGTATCATTATCTATTTGTTGTGTATGCAAGATGTGTCACATACAGTAGATATAAAATGGAAGATATTCATAATGAAGGGAAAATACCTTTTGATAGTTCCACACAAAGAAATAGATATTTATGAAATGTATTTCTGAAGAAAAATATATTGTTAATATTTATAGGGACATCAATTCAGTCAGATTTCTCAGCTTGATTAACTTCATATTAGCAAGCAAGCAGGGAGATGATGATATATGAAATTAGAAGATAAAAGTCACTTAAATTTGCTATACCAAGATGATTTTTCTTTGATTAGACTAATTTCAGGTATAGAAGTTCAGCTTCATCAGAGGAAGTATACATGTTTAGTAGTGTTCAATAAAAATCTAAATTTATCCTAACAAAGCAAGAATAATGTAAGTGGTCTGTAGTTCATCAAGTCTGGCCTTGAGTAGTACAAATTAGATAATTTGTGTTACATATATTTGATATTTTTTTTCTTAGTAGCACACTATAAAAGTGATGGTTAGCATTGGTTCCTCTTTTTGCTAATTATGGAACATTGGACATGCTCTGTCTCTACAAAAATAAAAACTATTTTTTGAGGACAAGATTGCATTCATTCCACCTTAATGTCTTGCACTTCAGAGAGTATGGTTAAACATCGATATCCTGCCTCTTAATTGTCTTTCCTGTCTACCTAGAAGAAGAATACTGTAAACATTGTTTCTTTTGTTATTTTCTTGCAGAGAAAGGGTCTTGCTATATTGGCCTAGCTAGTCATGAACTTCTAGCCTCAAGTGATGATTGTCTTCAACTCTTGGCCTCAAGTGATGCTAATCTTGAATTCCTGGCCTCAAGTGATTGATGCTCCCTCCTCAGCCTCCCAAAGTGCTGGCATTACAGGTGTGAGCCACAGTGTGCCTGGCCAAGAAACATTGTTTCAATACATGACACTAAAGCAAATAGGTGTGGTCCCGGTTAAGGGGAAATATTTGAGAATCAGGGCACTGCAGGTACAGAGAAGGATTCCCCAAGCATGTGTGAAACCCAATCCTGGAAAGACGAAATGCACACGTTCCACAACCACCTACAGAACATTCTTGCTCCTGATGTGGCTGTCTGTATCATTTCGCCCCTCATGGATGCTCATATATCCAGTGCCTTTGGGGTTTTTTTAAATGGTATTTCATTTTAAATAAATTTTGTTGTGCATATTTAAGGTTAACATCATGATGTTATGAGATAGTAAGATGGTTACTATAGTGAAGCAAACTAACATACCTATCATTTAGATGTTACTGTTATACAGTTACAGTTTAGTGACAAGATCAGCTAAAATCTACTTATTTAATAAAATCTCTAATAAAATACAATTTTATTAAGTATAGACCTCATGATGTACATTACATTTCTAGACTTGTATTCTATATAACTGATTCTTTGTATCCTTTGAGCTATGTCTCCACAGCCCTGCCCCAGATGACCACTGTTTTATTCTCTATTTCTGTGTATTTGACCATTTTTTTGTTTCATTGTTTGTTTTATATTATACATAGGAGTGAAATCATGCAATATTTTCTTTCTTCATCTCGCCTATTTCCCTTAGCATATGGTCTTCCAGGTCCATTCATGCTGTGATAAATGGAAAGATTGTCTTCTCTTTTAATGCTGAATAATATTCCAGTGTAGATTGATAAATACATAGATAGATACAGATAGATGGATGAGGTACATAGATAGATAGATGAAAGACAGATGGATAGATAGATAGATTAGATACACAGATACACAGGTAGATAGATAGATTAAACATGCAGTTGGAGAGATAAATAGGTAGATAGCATACAGATAAATAGGGAGCTAGGTACATAGATTAGATAGGTAGATAGATTAGATAGGTTGATAGATATGACAAATATTATAGATAGGTAGGTAGGTATATAAGATAGGCATGTAGATAGATAGATAGATAGGGTATATGGATAAACAGATATATGTATATGATAGATAGATATGTAAGTAGATAGGTAGATACCAAATTTTCTTCAAGCATGCATTCATCGATGACACTTAGGTTGGTTCCAGATCTTGGCTGTTTTGAATAGTGCTGCAATGAACATGGGAATGCAGATATCTTTACAAGATGTTAATTTGATCTCCTTTGGGTGTATACCCAGAATACGGATTGCTGGATCATATGGTAGTTCTAGTTTTAATTTATTTAGCAACCTCCATATTGTTTTCCATAATGGCTATGCCAATCTACATACTCGCTAACAGTGTGCAAGTGTTCCCTTTTCTCCATATTGTCGTCAACATTTGTTGTCTCTTGTCTTTTTGATAGTAACAGTAGTTTTGCAGAGATGTGTCATTGTGCAATGCAAAACTGCACATAAGGATATTAGAGTCAGCATTTGGGGAGCTGGTACCATGTCAGGCACAAAGAAAAGCCACAATGCAAGACTTCCCAAAGAGTTCTCCACACAACCTGCGCTCAGAACGTACAACATTGAACTGGGCAACATAGCAAGACCCTGTCTCTACAAAAAAATACAACATATATATATAGCCTGGTGTGATGGCACATGCCTGTAGTCCTAGCTACTATAGAGTCTGAGGCAGGAGGATTACTTGAGCCTTAGCCTAGGAGGTCAAAGCTGCAGTAAGCTGTTACCATGCCACTGCACTCCAACCTGGGCAGCAGAGTGAGACCCTGTCTCAAAACAAAATAAAACAAAACAAAAAGAATTTGCTGCATGGAGGAAAAAAATAAAGATCTCATTAAAATATTTGCTTAGAAAATCTTACACATCCTATTCAATCCATGAATAGTTCTTATGTTTACCAGGACAGTTCTGGAAGCTTGAGAGTCAGTAAACCTGTCATACCTTGATCTAATGCTTCCCAGACGTTTTTATTTCAAAAATGCTGATCTTTTCCTGTCATATCTAGTGACATCTATGAAGACCTGAAAACATTTTCAGAACCATTTATATTGCATTTACTAAACTTACAGTTTACGTCAATTAGGTTCAAATGAGATTAAAATTGGTGAATTTTCTTTCTTCCCAATCCACACATGTTTGGAGTCTTTCTCTCAAATATCATCAAACTGTAAATTATTTTATAATTTCTCACCAATGAGTAAGTGGAAATATGAGTCCTGGAATTTGTATAATGTGCACATTTGGATGAATACTAATTTTTGAAATGTGGATCAAGTATTAACATGAAACAATGAACACCTTTCTGTTTAGTATATCTACACTAATTTGTGTACATATATCTGTGAAAATATTATATATACATATATAATATAGAAAATAATTATATACATAAGTTGCACAATGCTCTATTTAATCTTGTGTTTTTAAAATGAAGGACCCATTGTTTTAAAATATAGCAGGAAAACTGGAAATTCAAAAAGAATTTTTGTTAGGTGCTATTGAATGAATTGTGTTTCCAGAAAAAATGTGTATATTGAAGTCTGAACCGCCAGACCTCATAATGTGGCTGTATTTGTAAATAGGGTCTTTGAAAAGATGATTAGGGTAAAATAAGGTCACCAGGGTGGGCCCTGATCCAATGTCCTTATAAGAAAAGGAAATTGGCCTAGCATGGTAGCTCATGCCTGTAATTCTAGCATTTGGGAAGGTTGAGGAGGCTGGATTGCTTGAATCCAGAAGTTTGAAACCAGTCTGGGCAACATGGTGAAACCCCATCTCTACAAAAAAATAGAAAAAAAAAATTAGCAGGGCATGGTGGTGCACACCTGTAGCCCCAGCTACCTGGGAAGTCGAGGTGGAAGGATCACCTGAGCCCATGAAACAAAGGTTACATGATCATGCCACTGCACTCCAGCCTGGGAGACACAGTTAGATCCTATATCAAAATAATAATAATAATAGGGTGGGCTCAGGGGCTCATGCCCGTAATCCCAACACTTTGGGAGGCTGAGGTGGGTGGATCACCTGAAGTCAAGAGTTTGAGGCCAGGCGTGGTGGCTCACGCCTGTAATCCAAGTACTTTGGAGGCCAAGGCGGGCGGATCACCTGAGGTCGGGAGTTCAAGATCAGCCTGACCAACATGGTGAAATCTCGTCTTTAAAAACAAAACAAAACATAAAAGAGTTTGGGACTAGCCTTGTTAACCTGGTGAAATCCCGTCTGTACTAAAAATATAAAAATTAGCTGGGTGTGGTGGTGTGTACCTGCAGTCCCAGCTACTTGGGAGGGTGAGGCAGGAGAATCATTTGAACTTGGGAGGTGGAGGTTGCAGGGAGCCAAGATTGTGCCATTGCACTCCAGCCAGGGGGAAAGAGTGAGACTCCATCTCAAAAAAAAAAAAAAAACAAAAAAAGAAAAAAAATTTAGATGATTGCATATTTTTATTTTTTATTAATCATAGGTAGCTAAATCAACATCATGACAATTAAAAAGACTGAGTGATGTTAAATAACTTGATAACATATGTATATAATATTGTATATAAAAGTATACAAAACATACTTATATATAATTATTAATATGTTGTATTTAATTAAATAATAAATTCTATGAAATAGAAATACTAGATCAATCATGGCTGACAGTTGATGAGTTTGAGATATCAGAATGCCCACTGATATTTTATCAGCCAATTTCTAACAATGGGTATATAAGTGGAAGATAGCAATACATTACACAAGATCTGGGGGAAGTATTGTATCATTATTGGGCCCCTTAAAAGATGTCTTCACCTTATAATCAAAATAAAAATCTTTAAAGTATGGAAGGAGGGAGTGATGATTGAATTGTCTTACTGTGTTTTTAAAATAAAATATTAATGAAATGTGACGCTCATATGCCTAAGAGAGTAAGCTGCTATTTATGGTTGAAGCTAGAAGCCTTGAAATGACTTTTGTTCAATGTAGACATACCAGGAACCACTCACACTTTAAGCATTGAGCATTTAAGCATCAAAATGTCTGAGTGCAGCTGTTTTCTCAACACAGTAATAAAAATAAAAATAAAAAATAAAAAAAAACAACACAAACTCTGACAGCACCTTAAGCATGTTACAGGTAAATGTTTACAATGGCTACTTGGCATTTCAAGATGATTACAAATTACACAGAACAAGCTAACCACTCATTTTGCATTTCAGCGATCTGTCTTTCAGTATTTACATCATGTCTAAAATAATTTCTCAGAAATGGCTGAGTGCTTCTGCATGTTAGGTCCGTGTGGGTCACTGGTTCATTTTTGAGTCATTTATACTGGCAAGAAATTGCAACTCCTAGAAATGTATGTTAGCGCAGTATAGAAGCAACATTAATTACCCTTCCTTAAGATCAACAATTTTTAGTTTATTATCAAGAAAGATAAACAGATTACTGTAACTACTGATAAGGAATTAGTTCCAAACATTACATTTTTAGCATGTAGAAGGAACTTCATTCAGGGATAGTTCTAGTATTTAATGCAGCACAGTTTTATGACTTATTTCAGCTCATATTTATCCAGATTTTCCATACTTGTAAATAGAGCATTTGCATACTGTCCCCAGATCAAACTATGTGTTAGTGAAAATAATTGGCCTGCTCACTATTTTTTATATGACTTTTAATTATTCATCAAAGTGTGTGAATTTAGCCAATATAGCCAACTGGCTGTAATTTTATTGATTATTTTATGTTGAACATTAAGTAAAAATGAGCAAGCTATAGTCATACAGACTTAGGACACAGGAACAGCAGAAAGAAGGAGCTTTTCCCATTTTAATGTGGGAACTTCTCCCAAATTTCAAGCTCTGCAGTTAGTGGATTGCAACAGCAATGGTCTTTCTTCACTTTTTTGTATCTATTAGGTATTCATATTAAACAGAAGTAAAGGGAAATGATCATTCAATTAGTAGTTTATTCAGTACTTTATGTTATCTTAAGATTTATGTTGTTTCATCCTAGCTCAGAAAATAAACAAATTGAGGTAGAACAAAGGGAACAAAACAAAAAAATAAAACCAAGAGTGAATCTGAGCAGAATGAAATGGGAAAAATGAAAAGGAAAGGGGAATGAAAGAAAAATCTTCACTCTTTTTTCTGGGTTTTACAAAGAATGTGAATTTTAAAGCCACATACTAAAATGCCATCTAAAATAGTAAATATCAAATATTTTGTTCTCTTCAACTCACTCCTACTTGTTTCTTTACTCTTCGAAGTTGTCTTTCACTATAGTCTACCATACACAGAGGAAGGCTGTTTCCACAGAGGTGCTGGGATTTTAAGGGCAATATCCCTGATTGAAATTGGCCACAAAGATGTCTGGAATGCCTGGGACATCAGTCATTCTTTGGCTTGAGAACTTGGAAGCTCTCATATAGATGGGAATGTATTTCATGAAAAGGAAAAAAAAATGCAGGAAACAAAAGATCTGGGTAGGTGATTGCTCAAGTTTATGTTTCTGGACATCTATTATTTCTATTTTTTGCAGAGAGAACAAACAAAGGAGAGAGAGAGAGAGAGAAAGAGAGAGAGAGAGAGAGGTCACCTGTGGATTGTAACTTGACTAGTGCCTATGAGTTCCAGCTTGCCTATGATGTGATAAGGGATAGATAGATAGATAGATGATAGCTAAATAGACAGATGATAGGTAGATGATAGATGGATAGATAGATATATAGATAGATAGTTGATAGATAATAAAGATAGAGAGATGATAGCTAGATAAACTGATGATATATGATAGATATAGATAGATAGAAGATTGATGATAGGTAAATGATAGACAAATAGATAATCGATATAGGTGAATAGATGATAGATGATTGATAGATGATACATGGGTAGTGGATAGATAGATGACAGGTGGAGGGATAGATAGATATTTGATAAATGAGAGATCGATAGATAGATAATAGATGAATAGATGGCAGATAGATAGATAGATAGATGATAGATAATAGATAGATAGGTGGATTACAGATGGATAGATAAATGGATAGATAGATAAATAGGTGATAAACAGATAGGGCTGGGTGAGGTGGCTCACACCTGTAATCCCAGCACTTTGGAAGGCTGAGACAGGTGGATCACCTGAGGTCAGGAGTTTGAGACCAGCCTGGCCAACATGGTGAAACCCTGTCTCTACTAAAAATGCAAAAATTAGCGGGGTATGGTGGCACAGGCTTGTAATCCCAGCTACTTGGGAGGCTGAGACACAAGAATTGCTTGAACCCAGGAAGTAGAGATTGCAGTGAGCCAAGATTATCCCACTGCACTCCCATCTGGATGATGGAATGAGACTCTGTCTCAAAAATAAACAAAAACAGATCAACAGATAGATAAATGAGATAGATAGATACAGATAGATAAATATAGATAAGTGTAGAGATAAATACAGTTGCAGATATAGATAAAAATAGATACAGATACAGGGGTGTGTGTGTGTGTGTGTGTCTTATACTGGTTCCATTCATCTAATTAAACCCCGACTGATTCATACAATAATATTTATCTATATTTACTTATCTAAATATATGCACAGAATATATATAATATTCATAGATATATTGATTAAATATATGTACTAACCAATTTTGTGCAGTAATGGAATCAGTTTAATAATCAAATGTATCCATTCTGTAAATAAGCATTTTCTAACCTAAAAATCTCATGAATGTTTTATTACCTGAAACTCTCCCCATTTATTTATCCAAACACCTTGTCATCAAAAATTAATGCATGCCTAGTGTATACAACACCATCAGAGATATAATTATAGCTATAATATGGAAAACATAATGCCATCCAAAATCATATTTGTTCATGAAGAGGATCATGATCAGACAATTAGGAAATTAGCTGTAAGAACTTTGGAAAGGCACATTTAAGAAAGCCTAATGGTTAAATAAATTGATTGCAACTGAGATAATTGAAAAACCTGAGCCTTTTACTGGACAATCAAAATAGAAACATTTAGGGAGAGAAAGCATAAAGGATATTCAAAGAGTAATACTCTTTATTACCATTTGATCATTAAACTTCAGACACCACTATATAATTTTAATACATAGTTCACTCTTATAAAAATACACTTCAGGATTCCCTATTTGCAGATGATGTTATAAAGATGTCACAGTTGGGGGTTCATGTGATGGATATGATTCATTTCCCAAGCTCCTCCCTTCCATTCATCCGATAAATATTTATGGTTGCTTACTTTGCATGTTACTGTAATTTCCTGCTCCAAGAGTGTCCATCTGAGCATAGCCCAAAATGGTAGAGATTAGGGTGTGGAGACTGTGTAGCTAGGTAGATTTGGGACAGAACACAGAGCTGCCTAGGTTTACTACCTGCATGGATTGATGACCGTTGATTCTGCAAGTCCTGCCAAGCTGCCTGGACTTCATTCTTTATGTAAAGTGGAACAATTGATAGCTCCCTGTTAAGTGACCCTCTTTCCTTATTCAAAGGATCATTCTGAATAAACAACTATGCTGTTTCTCTTGTGAATTGTTTTCGGGGAAGTAGCAAATATCAAGTCTGATTTGAGAAGGATTGGAATATCTACTATAATAACAGGCATGAGCAGAGCACGAAAATTAATTATACAAGGATGCAACCTTAGAAATGACAGCAGACAGATTTGGATTTAATGGGGAATTCTACAAATCCATCCAGAAAGAGATCATTGTCATGTTATGTAAAATAAATGTATCAGGACAGAGAGACATGTGCAATGCTTCAATTAGTGCAATGAGACCAGTATAAGCTGAAAAAGGACAGACAATGACTCAACATTGTTAAGCAAAGAATGAGAGTAGAACACTGAGTTAGCACACAGACAGATCTCTTAATATTTTATTTCCTCTAAGACAAAGAAAAACAAGATGGTACTGAGAATGAGAAATGAAACTACGGAAGTTTCTGTGTTCTCATATTGGAGTCAAGAGAGTGTGATTAAGTGCTCATGAGAAAAGTACAGAGAGAAAGACTCATGGTGAAATAAGAACATGAAAGAAACCCATAACCAGGTAGAGATGCAAGTGTTTAATAAAAGTAGGCACATTTGATCTATTAAAATGTGAGTCAGTCAAAGTCAAAATATGGATAATTCTTTCAGGTTGATTGATTAGAGATCAACTCCTCGTCTGATGGGTTTTATGTTCTCAGAGAAATATAAGGCAATGTCCTCAGGGAGAGGGCTTGAAGGTCCTCCAGTAAAAATATTTAAAGTGGAGATAAAGACATTTGAAATACTCGTCTCCAAAGGACAGTGTTACCCTAAGAAGAAGAAAGGATAAAGAAAATGTGGTATACACAAAAGAACTAAAACTAGAAACCACATGATTATCTCAATAAACTCAGAAAAGGGTTTCAATAAAATTCATCATCGCTTCAGGTAAAAAGCCCTCAACATACTGGGCATCAAAGGTACGTACCTCAAAATAATAAGAGCCATCTATGACAAGTCCATAGGCAACATCATACTAAATGGGCAAAAGCTGAAAACATTCCCCTTGAAAACCACAAGAAGATAAAGATGTCCTCTCTCACTACTCTTATTCAACACAGTACTGGAAGTCCTGGCCAGAGCAATCAGGCAAGAGAAAGAAATAAAGGGCATCTGAATAGGACGAGACTAAGGCAAACGAGCTCTATTTGCAGTTGATATGATTCTGTATCTGGAAACCATCATAGACTCTGCCCAAAGGCTCCTAGACCTAAAAAACAACTTCATCAAAGTTTCAGGATACAAAATTAGTGTACAAACATAAATAGCACTCCTAAACATGAACAACATCCAAGCTGAGAGTCAAATCAAGAACAGAATGCCATTCACAATAGCCACAGAAAGAATAAAATAGCTAGGAATACAGCTTAGGCAGGTGAAAGCTCTCTACAATGAGAATTACTAAATTCCACTCAAAGAAATCAGATATTACACAAACAAACAGACAAAACATTTCATGCTTACGGATTGGAAGAATCAATATTGCCAAAATGGAGACACTACCAAAAGTAATTTACAGATTCAATGCTATTCCTATCAAACTATCAATAACATTCTTCACAGAACTAAAAGTAACTATTTTAACATTCATATAGAACCAAAATACAGACAGAATAGCCAAAGCAATTCTAAGTAAAAAGAACAAAGCTGGAGGCATCACATTATCTGACTTCAAACTAAACTATACAGCTACAGCAATTAAGACAGAATGCTACTGGTACAAAACAGACACATAGCCCAGTGGAGCAGGTTAGAGAACCCAGAAATAAAGCCACACACCTACAACCATCTCATCTTCAACAAAGCTGACAATAATATGCAATGGGGAAAGGGCTTCCTATTCAATAAGTGGTGTTGGGATAACTGGCTAGCCATATGCAGAAGGTTGAAATTGGATCCCTCTCTTTTACCATATACAAAAATCAACTCAAGATGAATTACAGACTGAAATGTAAAACCAAAAACTTTAAAGACTCTAAAAGAAAACCTAGGAAATACTGTTCTGGACTTTAGCCTTAGCAAACAATTCATGATGAAGACATGGCTGGAGAGGCCTCACAATCATGGCACAAGGCGAAGGAGGAGCAAAGGCATGTCTTACATGGCAGCACGCAAGAGAGAGTCTGTGCAGGGCAACTGCCCTTTATAAAACCATCAGATCTCATGAGACTTATTCACTATCATGAGAACAGCACAGGAAAGATGTACCCCATGATTCAATTATCTCCCACCAGGTCTTTCCCACGGCATGTGCGAATTATGGGAGCTACAGTTCAAGATGAGATTTGGGTGGGGACACAGCAAAACCATATCACTTACTATGTACCCACAAAAATAAAGAATAAAAATAAATAAATTTGAGCTTCTCAGGAAAAAAAAAAGTGAATTAACTTGCTTTTATAACTCCTGAAGCATGAATCACAATCACATTTAGGAGCCTATATGGACTCTAAAGTATGGACACGGTACCACAAATTTTCCCTTTCCCAAACCCTCATGAATTCATCCACAACTAATTTGTCATCACAGTTTTGTAGAAAATGGAAAAATGAACCCAGTTCTAAAATAAATATTTTTTAAACAAAATATAACCTTTCTAAAAAAAATCTATAAATTATAAAAGAATGTCTAGTCTCTGAGCCTGTGTATTAAATGAATCAACATATGTTCCTTGCTCAACCCCAAGGACAATAGCAAACCCTATTTAGTTTGAGTTTCAAGATAAGCTGATGTGTGATTTAGAAAACCATCAAACCAACTCCTTTTACTGTAATTTATTTTGAATTAGAGAAGCATACACATTGTTAAACTTAGCTAATTTCCATGCAGATCAGATATGTACATATGCAGAAGGAATGTCATTGTTTTCCACTTCAAATTCTTTTAATTTGTAACAGCATACTTCTTCATTTTTTTCTCCTGGAAGCTGAGAATGATTAAGTTAAAACACTGTTGTTTTGTTTGCTAGAATGAACATTTGGATAGTGTCCTAAAATCATTACTACTTTCATTAGAATCCTAATAAGATATGAAGAAACACACACACAGACACACACACAGACAGAGAGAATTTAACAAGGAAAGTGTTTGAGAAAATTTTTTTTATCATTTATCTGATTAGATTTAATATACCCACTTGAAAATGTGGAAGATCTTTTTTCTGTTTTTAAAAATTTATTTTGCTGCAGAAAACATAGACTTTTGTATTTTCATGTCTAAATAAAATAATCTTGGTTGGTTCAAAAGGGCATATAATCCAAAACAATTCTACTGAATTCAGAGAGAAAACTGTATTTGTAAAAATATAAGCTCCAACCTTGTGAATTCAGCACATTGAAAATACCATTCTGTTAGCTTCAGACACCCAATTTTGATTTTGGGAAGAAAGCTGTTTAATAAATTCCACCTATTTTAATGAAAAATATTGAAAGCAGTTTTACAATTTTATTATTTTTACTTTTTAAAAAAATTCTCCATGTTCGAACTTTGACTTAGACTTGATTCTAAGTTTCATTTGGATAATAATTGTTTTAAAATTTTTTCCTTAAAGTTCAAGTTGTTTTTAGGAAAATGTTTTGTTCAAATAACATATGGGACCATGCTATCAAAAGCAAAGTCTTACTACACTGGGATTTCCTTCTGTGCATTGAATAAGACAAGTTATTCTTTTCTGCATACAGCTAAAACTAATTCTCAAATACGGGTTAGCTTTAAAATTGTATATTCCATTAACCACTTGATGTGTTAAAATAGTTTGTTAATAACAGCATCTTGACAAAAGGGATGTATCCTGTAGTTGTTTAAATATATGAAGCGATATAAGCTGATTGCTTTCTTTGGGAAGCTTAAAATGAACTCTTTTATTAAACATGACTGTCAGAGTTTGACATTTCATTTCAGTGAATAGTTATCAATCTGTGTCATGAATGAATGTTACATTTAGAGAAGAAAATTTTTAAGAAAAAAATATAATCTTTTTTCCTGTTCCACATTTTAAAATATTTCACTATGTCAATATGAAAGAGAAATATACATCTTATTTATGTTTAACCAAAAAAAAAAAGAAAAAGAAAAAAAGAATTAATCTAAATTACCATGGGACAAAGATTTTTTTAAAGTTTTTTGAAATTACTAAGTAATGAAACAACATATTGGGAAGAAAAACTATCTGAGAGTAAAAAATATACCTATAATATTTCATAGCATATTTAAGATATACACTGTATATTTTATAAAGATACTTGAGATATGCATATATATGACTATGTATCATCATATATATGACCATATATCATCATATATATGAAATATATTTTGCCTAGTCTTGTTTTACCATTCTTCTTATTAAAAAGTGACATTGGCTGGGTGTGGTAGCTCATGCCTGTAATCCCAGCCCTTTGGGAGACCCAGGCAGGTGGATCACCTAAGATCAGGAGTTCGAGACCAGCCTGGCCAACATGATGAAACTCTGTCTCTACTAAAAGTACAAAAATTAACCAGGCGTGGTGGCAGGCACCTGTAATCTCAGCTACTCAGAAAGCTGAGGCAGAAGAATCTCTTGAACCTGGGAGGTAGAGGTTGCATTCAGCTGAGATGGTACCACTGCACTCCAGCCATTGCAACAAAATAAGACACTGTCTCAAAAAAAAAAAAAAGTGACATTGATAACTATTACTACTATCAATAGTACTAAAGTTGTAGTTCAAAGAGCTCAGGGACTTCACAGGAGAGGAGTCACCCTGTTTGATAAGCAACTGCTTTCTTCTTCTATTATGACTTCCATTAAGGTAATAATAATCTGTTTGTGTCTGCATTCTTTGCCCGGAAGAATCATCTCATAGCTCCTGCTTGGTCAGCTCCTCCATTTCCTTTACATATGGCCCAATTTCTCCTTGTGTTTGCATTGCAACTCTCTCCCCTTACCCAGGACTCTTTCATGACTTGTTCTTCCTCCCTTTTCTTAGCGTGTGTCCTTTTTAAATATACAATCTATTCATTTCTTAGAATAATTGCTATTTTTTTTTTCCAGATGGAGTGTCTCTCTGTCATCCAGTCTGGAGGGCAGTGGTGCAATCTCAGCTCACTCCAACCTCTGCCTCCTGGGCTCAAGCAATTCTCCTGCCTCAGCCTCCCAAGTAGCTGGTATTACAGGTTTGCACCACCATACCCAGCTAATTTTTGTATTTTTAGTAAAGACGGGCTTTCACCATGTTAGCCAGTCTAGTCTCGAACTCCTGACCTCAGCCTCCCAAAGTGCTCGGATTGCAGGTGTGAACCACCGCGCCCAGCCTGCATACACAACATCTTTTGACTAGCCTATGAAACCTGACGTAGTTTTTTTTTTCCCCATTCTCTAAGCATAGTGATTCTTTCCCCAATCCTGACCATTTCTGAATATGTTATCTCTTTTTTTAAGCACTCAGCTACATGGGAGCTAAGGGCAGATGTCCTTGCTTAATTTCATTAGCATTCTTGAGTGTCAATTCTAAAGACACTTGAAGAGAGCCATCATCAGAGGCAGAAGGAAAAGCAAACATTGAACAAATGTCTGATCTGTTAGATCTGATGATTTCCACTTTGTATCATTTCTATAAGTATCAACACACTGAATGTTGTCATGCCCAAGCCTCCTGTTAAAGCTCGTGTACTTGTTCTGCTGAAGTCCCAGCGACAGAGAGGAGTGTGTGTCACATGCATGCCAAGAAACCCATACAATCATCCCCAGGTTGTATTTCAAAAGCAGCTCGACATGCCCCTGTAGAAGGCCACAATTTCTTATTTGACAAGATCACATAAGCTCCCAGTTCAACTGCAGGAGTGACTTTGTTTCCCATAAAACAGCTGGGATTTGGCAGTGGTGCTACATCCCGATCTTCTCTCAGCACTTGAAGCCAGCTCTCTCTAACCCTGCATTCATTGGCATCTGCAATACATCAACTCACTTTCTATGGCTGGCCAGCTCCAGTGTGAGTTAGCACAATAATTCCCCCTTGATGAAAAACTTTCAATGTTGAAGTTATAGTCAGGAAAGTCCTGAGAGAACAAATCTCCCTAAACTAGACATCTTGATATGTCTTTCTAAAATACATTCTCCTCTCAAAAAAATAAAAGTCCACTACCTATGTCCCCACTTACCTCTTTTTTGAACACTACTACTCAGTATATCTTCACTTCAAACTATTAAAAATAGATATTTATATAGATTGCCTCAAGTTACACCCTAAGTTCTTCCTACTTTAGGGCATCCTGTGTGCTTGTAACTTAGTATATACAAAACATCCAAGACATTTGTGCTATAATTTTGGTAGACTTCCTTCTAGTTCACTCAGAAAATATTTTCTTATATTACCCCACCAAAATATTTTGCAACATAAATGGGCATGGGAGTCATTGAACAAGTCTTAAATAAATCATCTAAAGAGAGTGAATGTATTTAAATACATGTTGGTAAGGGAGCGTCTAACACTGGGGTCTGTCTGGGGGAAAAAGGGGAGGGACAGCAGGGGGTGGGGAGTTGGGGAGGGATAGCATGGGGAGAAATGCCAGATATAGGTGATGGGGAGGAAGGCAGCAAATCACACTGCCATGTGTGTACCTATGCAACAATCTTGCATTTTCTTCACATGTACCCCAAAACCTAAAATGCAATAAAAAATATAAAATAAAACAAAATAAAAAATCAAGTAAGAGGATTTCATGGCTTCTGTACTTCGGATTCACATAATGCTTTATACAGACATAGCAGCTTCTTTCGATCTTTTTCTGCCATTTCTTATTCACTTTCTTGGATTATGAAGTCATTGATCTTTGCCTGTTATGATGAATCACTCTTACTCTATGAAATAGCTAGATCATTTGTGATTTGGGCATAACTAAGAATCTGCGTGCAGGCATTGCAAGGGGTGAAGATTTTTTCCTTTCTATTTCATTTTTCAGGAATGAACTTGTAAGGAACTTTAGAGAAGAGTTTTTAGGTTGGTTCTCGCTAATTGTGTTCAGAGGATAGTTATATTTGCAACTCAGGGGAATGCTACCAAAAACCAGTAGTGGAAGAGTCTCTTAAAATCAGATTGATTTGACAACCTCTCTCTGTGGTCATCATCATTCTCTTTAAACAGTCACCTCATACTTGCCCAACGGGCTTAGGAAAAATAAGGCCATGGTTTTAGAATTGTGTGTTATACTCGTGATGAATAATACAGAATTTCTCTTGGCAGAACTAACAGCTTTCTCTGCTGTATCTGCAGTGGTGACCCATTGTGAGCCCCTAATTTAGGAGCAGACTGTACTAGTTCATTTTCATGCTGCTGATAAAGACATACCTGAGACTGAGTAATTAATAAAGAAAAAGAGGTTTCATGGACTCACAGTCCCATGTGGCTGGGGAGGCCTCAGAATCATGACAGAAGGCAAAAAGCACATCTTTCTTTTCTTTTTGGAGGTAGAGTCTCTCTCTATCCCCTAGGCTGCAGTGCAGTGGCATGATCTCAGCTCACTGCAACCTCTGCCTCCCAGATTCCAGTAATTCTTCTGCCTCAGTCTCCCGAGTAGCTGGAATCACAGGCACCTGCAATCACGCCCAGCTAATATTGTATTTGTAGTAGAGATGGGGTTTTGCCATGTTGGCCAGGCTGGTCTCGAACTCCTGGCCTCAGATTTTCTGCCTGCCTTGGCCTCCCAAAGTGCTGAGATTACAGGCATGAGCCACCATGCCTGGCCAAAAGGCATCTCTTACATGGCAGCAGACAAGAAAGAATGAGAGCCAAGTGAAACAGGAAACCATTTATAAAACCATCAGATCTCATGAGACTTATTCACTACCAGGAGAACAGTATGGGGGAAACTGCCCCCATGATTCAATTACCTCCCACCAGGTTCCTCCCACAACATGTGGGAATTATGGGAGCTACAATTCAAGATGAGATTTGGGTGGGTCCACAGCCAATCATATCATAGACACAGGGGGATCAGGTGTCCAACTCATGGAAAGTATAGTTTATGACATCCATTCTATCAGAGATGAAATGAGCGTTTTTCCATCTCTGCAACAGGTATTTATTAAAAACTTCTATTTGCCTCTCTTTGCTATTATTCCTGTGATTGCAATTTCATCTGTGCTTATTCTCCATTCTATTGTCCAACACAATCTTTTTTTTTCCTGATGAAGGAAAATATGTTATGGTGAAATAAGATAGTGTCTTGATGCCTGAAATTTACAGATTTTCCCATCACTCTATCACCCCAAAGAAGCTGGGCTTATGGAATGCCGAAAGAGTCCTCTGTGGATTCCAAGGTAAAGCCATCAGGGGAGAAAGTATCTTTCAAATCTGTTTAATAAATGCATGAAATTGAATACAAGCAGTGAGAATAAATGAATATTGGAATGAAGGGATTCAAATGACTTCCAATGATGTGGTCAAATGTCAAAAACATGCTGAATGAAATTAGCCAGACATAAAATACACTTTCTACAGAGTTCTATTCACATAATGTTCAAAACAGACAAAACACATTTATGATGGTAGGTATCAGAAGCATGGTTAGGGGAAGTTACTGGAAGAGGAAGGAAGGTTTCTCAGGTGGTGATAGTGTTCTATTTCTTGATTTGCCATGATTTTGTTTGATAGGAAAAATTTGTGTTTTCAAAGGAAAAGTTTGGGCAGTTTTCCTTTGTGAAAATTTATTGCATGGTACATGTAGTATTTGTGCACAGTTTCCTGTAATTATGTACTTTAATAATTTTAAGTACTTTAGAAGTACTTAAAAATTAAGTATGAAAAAGAAAACTATGAAGTGTAGCAACTTAAGGCTCTCGACTCGCTTACTTAGAGTAACTACATGTATTAGTTCTTAGACTGTTTATAAAGACATGCCAGAGACTGAGTAATTTACAAAGAAAGATGTTTACTAGACTTTCAGTTCCACATGGCTAGGGAGGCCTTACAATCACAGTGGAAGGTGAATGAGGAACAAAGGCACATCTTACATGGCAGTGGGCAAGAGAGCATGTGCAGGGGAACTCCTGTTTATAAAACCATCCGATCTCGTGTGACTTATTCACTATGACGAGAACAGTATGGGGGAAACAGCTCCCATGATCCAATTATCTCCATCTGGCCCCACCCTTAACACATGGAGATTATTACAATTCAAGGTGAGATTTGGGTAGGAACACAGCCAAAACATATCCCCACAACAAATACGTGATTTTTGCATGGGATTGAACATGTTCTCTAAGACAACCAGATCGTATTCCCATTATAATTGCATATACTTATTAGACACCATCAGCAATTTCACAAGGAGTGGAATGAGACTCCTATCATGGTGGACTTGGTGGACGTGCCATTCTCATTTTCTGAGACTTTGGAAGCTTGGTTCCATTCTAGAGTCTGTATTTGGGACTACAGGTGCAGTTCAAGCCTGACGTCCGTGAAACTCAGTAAAAGCCTTGGCCCATGGTGCAATAGTCTGCATCTACTTTTCTCCCTGCCTCTACCAGGGAGCCCCTAAACTCAAGTTTCTGTCTTTCTGTGACGCACTTCTAATTTTTGTTACCACATAGAACCAGCTTGGATCATCTTTGCCTCCTTCTAGACAAAATCTAGCTATACTGGCGCTTCATCTGCACCAATATGATTGCATTACAGTTTACCCTTTGGTAACTCAGAGGTTAGGAGGGCCAACAGTCAAAAATCTGTAGATAATTTTTGGTTTATTTTTAAATTTTAGAGAATACATATGCTGATTGGCTACATGAATATATTGTATATTTTGTGATTTGGACTTCTATTGAACCTGCCACACAAAGAGTGAACGTAGTACCCGATGGATAGTTTTTCAACCCTTACCCGCTCCCTCACTCTCCATTTTGGAAACTTGAGGATCTACTGTTCTCATTGTTATGTCCACATGTACCCATTTTTTTTTAGCTCCCATTTGTAAGTGAGAATGTGCTGTTATTTGATTTTGAATATTTTGTATGTTATATGCGTATCATATACTGCATTGTTATAAAAAACTAGAGTAAAGAAAATGTTACTAAGAAAATCATAAAGAAGAGAAAATATTATTTATTAGGTGGAAGTGGATCATCATAAAGGTTTTCATCTTCCTCATCTTCACATTGAGTAGGCTGGGTAGGAGAAGGAAGAGGAGTTGGTCTTGCTGTCTCAGGAAGCACTTTCCTTACCGTCTTAAAAAAAGAAAAAAGAAACATAAGGGAAAAAAAAGAAACATTTGCTTTTGTAAAACGAATACACTGGATGACCCGCAATTCATTGCTTAAATTTTGAAATCTGGTGGCTTGAGAAGACAATGCAGCAGATTAAAGGGGATGATAAATATAAGCATTTGCATAATGAAAATGTTTATTTCTTATTTAAAAGAGTATAATGTGTTCCCATGGACACACTCATGTTTTCATTCAACTGCACTACGGAGGCAAATTTTATTTGCATCATTTTAATCTTTACTAGTTTTTCTTTTATTTTTTCCTGAATGCCTTCTAATTCACTGAAGTGTCGCCAGAATTTAAAACTTTTTGATTTCCAAATTATCTTAATTGATAACCTGATGAAATTTTACCTACAGTTTTGACATCCCAGAACATGGCAACAAGCGCTCAGCATGATGAAGTAATGCAAATTTCAGTGACAAAATTGAAACCTTTTCAGTCTAAATACAAACATGATTTTTTTGAAAAAAATGCTGAAATAGCTTATCTAAAGATAAATTGAACTGAATCTGATTTAGTGGCATTCAGATGATCAAGTTTAGGAATACTTTAAATTGCCACTATTCTCAGTTTGTTATTTATCCCTCATTCTATTCAGATACTTTTATTTATTTCAATCTTATAAATATTTATTTCAAGCAAATCAGTAAGGTCCCAGGAACCTGAAGTACTATCTATTGTGGATTTACATGACAGCAAATATCCACCCCACCCGTGACCGATGCACTCTCTCTCTGTCTCTCTGTCTATCCGTCTGTCTCGATCTGTGCATGTATCTCTCTCTCTATGTTGTTGTGAACCCTGAAATCGGAGACAAGACTCAGTTAATTTAGCAAGTTTATTTTGCCAAGGTTGAGGACTCATGTTCGTGATACAGCCTGAGGGGGTCCTGATGACATGTGCCCAAGGTGGTCAGAGTACAGTTTGGTTTTATACATTTTAGAGAGACATGAGACATCAATCAACATATGTAAGATGAACATTGGCTAGCTCTGGGAAGGCGGGCTAACTCGGAGCAAAGGTGGGACAACTTGAAGTGAAAGGGGGCTTACAGGTCACAAGTGGATAAGAGACAAAGAGACAAATATTTGCATTCTTTTGTGTTTCTTTTTTTTTTTTTTTTTTTTTTTTTTTTTAAATAAATAAAGACGGTGTTTCACCATGTTGGTCAGGCTGGTCTTGAACTCCCAGCCTCAGGTGATCCGCCCGCCTTGGCATCAAAAGTGCTTGGATTACAGGCATGAGCCACCACGCCTGGCCTCTTTTGTGTTTCTGATTAGCCTCTCCAAAGGAGGCAATCACATATGCATTTATCTCAGTGAGCAGAGGGGTGACTTTGAATAGAATGGGAGGCAGGTTTGCCCTAAGCAATTCCCAGCTTGACTTTTACCTTTAGCGTACTGATTTTGGGGCCCCAGGATATTATCCTTTCACATTGCTTTCATTTTTTTTGTCTATCATTTACCTTCAAAAGAATGCTGACTAATCCTGATGCTGCCATGCGGGAAGACATTGTTATCAAGTTGCTGGGAATAATCAAGGGAACATTTAAACACTTGATGAGAGACAGTCCTGAAACACACAGTATACAGAAAATGATGCAAATAAGTTGTCCTTCATCTGAAGATAGAGCTAACATGCAAATACATCTCATACAGTGTGAGAAAATGGTCCTAATATTAAGAAAAACATGTTTTACTAGCAAGGAGGTAGAACGTATCCTCTCTGCTTCAAGGATTAATAATTAATCACATTTCTCTATTTCCATGCCAACACTGAGAAATTATTTAGCTTGATACAGTTTTCTCAGTATTATTTCTTTTGTAATATTATCTTTTTAATAAAACAGGTTAACATTTAAAATTTATTTTAAAGGTAAATATTACAGAAAAATATTACAAGTTTATTATATAAATAAAATTTTTAAAAATCAGCATTTTCCCAAAGCAGTTACTTTTATAAAATTAACCTATTGGATCACTTGCAAGTCATGGCTTAAATTTTGAAATTTGGTAATGAGAAATTAATACACCACATATATATATAATATTCTATGTAGAATATATAAGAAAGATACGGTTTATGTGGCCAAAAGATTTTTAAGACAATATCAATAGCTAATGTTTCTTCAAACAGGCAATAATCATTCACAGTGCTATACATCTATACAAAAACCTATAAGAAGTTACTGTTCTATTATCTCAGCAACTCGTACTATTTAAGTTAGGTGCCAACTGCCCCTTGCATACTCCTAATGAGCAAACAGAAAGCAAAATTCATCTGAGCTGAGTGTCTGATCTCTCTCTTTCATGGCCAAGCCCAAGAGATGGGAACAGATAGGCGGGGATGTATTGGTCCTCACCCAGATGCTAAAGCGGGACCTGGTGTGTCAGTTACAGAGCCCATGACTACCATTCCAGGTAGAGTTAGGGTTCCAAATACCAACATTTAACTCCAGGTCGATGCTATAACTCTTACTGGACACCAAGAAGAACACCTGCTCATGGGCCTTCTGTTCATCAAGGATTGGTATAATCCATCCTCTTTGATGTGCCTCAAGGAGCCAATGTAAATTTATTTTTCTTCTCCTCTCCCTCCTTTCTTTTCCTCTTCAGTCTTCTTTCCTTTCATTCTTCCTTCCTTCCTTCCTTCTTCCATTTCTTCCTTCACTTTTCTCTTCCTCCCTCCCTTCCTTCTTTTATTCTTTTCTTCCTTTGTTTCTTCCTTCCTTTTTCACCTCACTCTTCTTTTGCTCTTTCCTTCCTTCATTTTTTCTTCCTTCTTTCCTGTCTTCCCCTTCCTTTGTTCCTTATTTCTTTCCTCCTTCTCTTCTTTTTCTTTTCTTCCTTCCCTCTCTCCCTTCCTTCCTTCCTTCCTTCCTTTATTTCCTTGCTTCCTCTCTTCCTTCCTTCTTTGTGTCTCTTGTTTTTTTTCTTTTCCATTCACTGAATTGAGTCCTGTCTATGCAGCTGAAGCTATGAAATATTAAATTACCACTAGATTATGTGGCAATGCTAGTCTGGGAGGGATATAAACACATATAGAAATTCCATGTGTAACATTATGCCAAAATTTTACAGTAAGATTTAAACGGTTTTGTAATGTACCTCCTTGCCCTGTAATTTTTTGGTCTGCTACCTTTTAATTTTGTGTGCTAGTGGGATTTCATTTTTTGTTATTAAAACAGATCTAGGATTTTCTTTACCAGTATTTTATTAAAATTAATGCTAGCTAATATTTACATGCCTTATTCTGGTTGCTTTAAGTATGTTGAAGCATTGAATGCTTACAGCATTATGATACAGGATTACTGCACTTTTACAGAGAGGAGACTGGCTAAGAGAGATTAAATAAGTCATCCAAAATCATAGCTTAGGGACACACCTGGGGTAACAATACAGAGCCAGGAATCCAGAGCTCATGTTCTATTCCACTATACTACATATACACCATTGGTGCATTAAAAAATACCAAACTGGGAGTGGTGACTCACTCCTGTAATCCCAGCACTTTGGGAGGCCGAGGTGGGCAGATCACCTGAGGTCAGGAGTTGGAGTCCAGCCTGGCCAACATGATGAAATCCCGTCTCTACTAAAAATACAAAAATTAACCGGGCATTGCGGTGGATGCCTGTAGTCCCAGCTACTCAAGAGGCTGAGGAGAATCTCTCAAACCCAGGAAGTCGAGGTTGCAGTGAGCTGAGATCGTGCCGCTGTATGCACTCCAGCCTGGGCGACAGAGGGAGACTCTGTCTCAAAAAAAAAAAAAAAGAAAAAGAAAAAAAGACAAATACCAACATACAAATTTTAAAGCAGGTCCTACCACCAAATTTATGTATACATCTTTATATGTATGTGTGTAGATAGAGTGATGATAGATGGATAGGTAGGTAGACATATACGTAGATATTAGATGGATGATAGAAGGATAGATAATAGATAGACATAGATACAGGTAGACAGATGATAGAAGGATAGGTGATAGGCAGATAGACAATCAGTGGTTATTAACTTTTAACACTTTAACTCACTTAAAAATTATTGATGACCTACCCAAATATTTCTTTATGTTAGGGGTATATTACCTGATATCATATCAGATATTAAAACTGAAAAATATAAATGTATTAACTCATTTAAACATAAAAATATTACTATTCCATGTTATCATTCAAAACATTTTAATGACAATAACTATTACTTCTTTTGCTTTTTTGAGATGGACTTTCACTCTTGTAGCCCAGGCTAGAGTGCAAAGGGGCAATCTCGACTCACTGCAACCTCAGCCTCCCGGGATTAAGTGATTCTCCTGCCTCAGCTTCCTGAGTAGCTGGGGTTACAGGCACACACCACCATACCCAGCTAATTTTTGTATTTTCAGTAGAGACAGGGTTTCACCATGTTGGCTAGGCTGGTCTCGAACTCCTGTCCTCAGGTGATCCACCTGCCTGAACCTCCCAAAGTGCTGGGATTATAGGCGTGAGCCACCACGCCCAGCCTGACAATTATGTTTTCTAAAATTAGAAAAATGTAGCAATAAGATTGGTGTTATGATTCATTTTGCAAATCTCTTTAATGTCTTTCTTACAGTTTTATTCTCACATCGACTCTTTATTTGTTGCAAAATATCTATTCTGTCACATGCCACGTGACTTTGGGTAGCTCTAGCAGGAAGAGATAAAGAAACATGGCATTTTTGTAATTGTGAAAAGATAATTGAAAACACTGTCATTCTAAAGTGTCTGGGAGAACTCAGGGCTCCCTAGAGCAAACACCTCACTTTGAGAGTCACTGATCTCTCTCTCTCTTCCTCGAATCTATATATCTCTCTATTCTATCTATCCATCTATCTACCTATTCATCCATGCATCTAACATCCATTAATCAACCTCTCCATTCATCCATCAACTATCTTATCTATGTATCTACCTATCATCTCTCTATCTATTGTCTATCGATCTAATCTATTCATCTATCCATTTATCCACCCATTCATCTACCTACCCACCAATGTACTTATCTAGCTATGTTGTTGTAGAGCTATCTATCTAGCCATCTATCCATTCATCCATCCAGCTGTCTATATTTCTATTTATATCTCTATTTGTGTTTATTTGTGCGTATGATACACACTAAAATTTATAGAAAGCTTTAGAAAGTAAAATTTCAGAAGAAAATGAGATAAAACCCATTTCACAGCAAACTCATTTCACATGGTATTGATTTGATAGCCTTTTATCACTAAAGTGTATTCTCAGAATTTGTCCTCTTTCTTATATTTATTTGATAACCAGAACATTTTAAGTGAAAAGTAGTGAAGCAATTTTCTCCAGTTACCTGACAGACACTATCTTAGACTTCTCTCTGAATGTACATTTTGCCTACTTAAAGTGGTAATTACTGCCTATTTTGTACAGGCATGTAAAAGAAGGAATTTGGTGTACCCATTGAGCTATCTAATTGCAAGCCCTGGAAAATAAGAGCTTTATGAATATTTTCCTGTGTTCACTTTGGATTTCTTCTCCTATTTTTTTCCATTTATTCTTTCCCACATTATTGTTCTGGCCATTGTATTTCTTTTAGATTTGCAGGAAATTTAAATCATCTAAATACTTTTTTCTTTCTTATGATGCATTGCAAACATATTTCTTCAATTGTTTCTTTCACTTTTACCCACACATTTTACCTTTCGATAATAAAAATATCTGTCAATTTTCTTGTTCTCTGCATTTTCAAAAAACAGAAATGTTTTCACAACCCTAATCCACCTGTATGCTTTCTACATTTTTTTCTATTCTTTATTATTTTGCCTGTTGATTTACCTTTCTAGAATCTAACTTTGTATATAGAAACAAAGAAAGAAACACTATTATTTATTACATATCTACAGCTAGTTTTCCTGATGCCATGTACTAAATGGTCAGTCTTTTCACATTGATTCATGACTCCAAATGAATTGTATATGACATTCCCATAAAGCCATAGCCCTATAGATTTTTGTGCTAGTCCACTAGTCTATTTAAATCCTTGCACCACTAACAAGTTGCTTTAACAACATATATGACTTTGTAAAATACTTATCTGGTAAGGCATTCAGCCCTATTCATTCTTATTTATCAATAGTGGCTCACTACTATGCACTTTTTTATTGCCCATATACATTTCAGAATATTTTGTAGAATTTCTTGAAATAAGCAATCGGAATCTGCATTGATATTGCTTTAATAGTGTGGATTGCACTTACAGGAGAATTAAATGCATTAGTGATGATTTTTAAGATGTAGATGTTCATCTTTATTAGTTTGTTTCGTCTATTTGATCTTGTGTGTTCTTTAGATCAATTAATTCTCTGTTTTAATGCGTTTAAACCGATACTGCAATGAATGTTATTTGTATGATACTTAGAACATTGTTATTGCGGAGCAGAAAAATGCTAATGAGTTTGTTAAGTTAGTCTTGCAAATCGTTCATCTAGTATTCTTTCTAAGCTCTCTTACTAAATAAGTCACATCTACAAATTGCAAGTGAGATAAAGAGCCCCAAGTTTCTGCTGAAGACCTCAGAAAGCAACTTTCAAGCCATGGATTTTCTGTGTTTAGTTCCTTGACACAAAATTTATTTTTCTCCGTTTTTTTCCTTTGACCTAAAATTTTCTAACACTGTGAATTTGCCATTTGGTTACTACGTAAATGAACTGTTCAGCAGATGGCTAAAAAGACGCATCATTTACATATGCTATTTCTCTCTACATATGAGGAGTCCAAGTCTTGTTACAAGCAATTATGAGAAGTAAAAAAACCAGGACTGAATTGACAGATATTGTCAAAATCCTTTTTCCTCCAGACCCTATTTATTCTTTTAATATATATTCCACTAGGTTGCTTAGAGTTTAGTCATTTTACTTTGTTCCTTTATGAAATAAAATTAAGAATATACAAATAAAGAATAAAAGGAAAAAATAAAAAGGATATTTAATATTAACTAAACTATGTGGGCAGACATTGAAAAATAATATGATTAATTTCTCAAAGCTACAAGTATAGTAATTATTTTAATTCATTAATGAAATAGTACAATTATATTATTATTTTAGAGGTAGGGTCTCACTCTGACCCCCTAGGCTGCAGTGTAGTGGCACAAACACAGCTCACTGTAGCATCGACCTCCTGGGCTGGAATGATCCTCCCACCTCAGCCTCCTGAGTAGTTGGGACTACAGGTATACACCACCACATCCAGCTAAGTTTTAAAAATTAGTATGTTGTAAAAACTCAACTTATCCATATAACATGCATTTACTGTACTGTGTTTTATAATGTATTGTTTAATTCTAGTGCATTGCACTCTGCTTACTTTATGAAACAAGTTTTATTCAAGACTTATTCTTTTTGCAGAGACTCAAATGTCACAGAATCAGTCCAATTAGCAAATCAATTTTTAAATGAGAAAAATCTAAGGAAGGAGTAAGGAAGAAAGAGGGAAAGAAGAAGGGAAGGAAAGAAGGAAGGAAGGAGGGAAGAAAGGAGGGAAGGAAGGGAGGAGGGGAGGGAGGGAGAGGAAAGAAAGAAGGAGGAGGGAGGGAGGGAGGAAGAAAGGGACTGAGGGAGGGAGGGAAGGAGGGAGGGAGGGAAAGAAGGAAGGAGGGAGGGAGGGAAGGGGGAAAGAGGGAAGGAAGGAAGGAAGGAAGGAAGGAAGGAAGGAAGGAAGGAAGGAGGGAAGGGAAAGTAGGAGGTTACTGGGAGCGTCATTGTATAAGTTCAAATTTGTTTATTTTCTTTGGAGCATAAGTAAAATAAAACCACAAATGCAACAATGTCCAGTAACTAGAAGTATGCTTTTAACACTGTTATCCATAGGAAGCAGAAGGGGTTGATGGCATCTTCCTTCAACAGGAAGAAGGAAGATGGTTTTCACAGTCCAGGTTGTGCCCCATCAGGAATACGTCTGAAACTCATTCAGTTCAAGCTGACAGATTTCTGGGATTAGATGATCTTTTAAATTTGCTTGCCTGTCCTGATTCTGGTCATGGTGAGAACAGCTATAAATACCTAGTTTTAAAAAATGCAAACGCATGCTCCAGTTTTAAAGATCCCTTCCCTGCTAGTAGGCTATTGAAGACAGAGAGTTTATTTGATCATCTTTGGAATTTATGATTCCATCCTGCTAATTGCCCTATTTTTGATGTATCTAATAAAACTGTGATGCATAAAAGATAGCTGAATACCACAGAGTTGTAAATAACTTATTTTAGTACTGGCAGTGAAATAAATGAACTTTGGAAAGTGATATCTAACTGGGTTTAAGTAGGAGGGCTGATAAATAAACTCCAGCAGCTTAGTATTGGCTTATCTTGAAGAGTGAGATCTGTGATGTAGAGGTAGAGCTAGAGGTTCAGTAAGGAGGTCACTGCATTACAGATTAAGGTGCCTTAAGGCAACCCTGCTTTCAGCTGCCCTGAGAGGTGGTATTCTACAACCTCGAGTAAAGTAAGTTCTAAGACCATTAGAGTGAGAAGATAGAATAGATACAGGCTGCCTGCCTCCCAGACAAAATAAAGTTTATAGGTTCTCTTATAACATCATACTTGACTATGTGGTTTAATAACCAACATCTTCTTTTCTAGCAGTGAGAATAAACTACAGCCCTTACAAATAAACCATATAGGCAAGTGGCACAGGACACCTTTAATGGACGCGTGCACCAAAAGAGACGCATTTCATATTGCTTCATAGGATGGTAATCTGTAAAATCAAATGTTTGTGACAGGCAGTCTTCAGAGCTCTATATTGTGTTTTGAGTTATTTAGGTACGTTACAGGGACTGTATAGAGGTCAGTGTGAAGGCTTCCCTTTTAAGAAACAACAACAAAAGGAGCCTTCTACTTAAAAACATGCCATTGACTCTGAAAATTGAGTGTAAACGCTGACCCAGTGCCCTTCAGTGAGCACCTTCACGTCTTTAGCGGGACAGGGAGGTTGGACCCTGTCCTTCACAGACAGGGACTACGGTTATTGCTCTTGGCAACACGTTCATGGGAGTTTTCCCATGCATAATGACAATTGAACAAAATCTGAACTTTTTTTTTTCCAGATTTTTTTGTTGTTTTTGGTATCCTTGACAGTTGTGAAGAGTAGTAATGAGATACTTGGTAGAATGACCCTGGTGAAAGGAAACTATTTTGGGCCCTTCAAACTGGGAACTGCTCAGGGCAACCCACCTCTCAGTCTGTTCAAAGTCATCCCTCTGCTCACTGAGATAGATGCGTATCTGATTGCCTTCTTTGGAAAGGCTTATCGGAAACTCAGAAGAATGAAACTGTTTTGTCTCTCACCTACCTGTGACCTGGAAGTGCCCTCCCTGCTTTCAGTTGTCCCCAACTTCTCTGGACAGAACCAATGTACTTCTTACATATATTGATTGATGGCTCATGTTTTGTTAAAATGTATAAAACCAAACTGTGCCCCGACCACCTTGGGCACATGTTGTCAGGACTTCCTGAGGTTGTGTCACAAATGCACGTCCTCAACCTTGACAAAATAGATTTTCTAAATAAACCGAGACCCATCTCAAATTTTGGGGGTTCACACCCTTTATTGGGCCTTGTCTGATTTTGTTTTCTCATGATTGGACCTGAGTTATGGGTTTTAAGAAGAAGCCCACAGCGGTAAAGCGCTGTTCTCATCTTATGAAGAGTGCATGCTCTCAGTAAGACGTGTCACTGTGGATGTTCATTTTGAAATCCAGGCTGAGATAGCACTTTTTCACATTTTTCCACTGAAGGGATATTCTGTTTTCCTCTTCCCATACATTACTTTTTGGAAGGAAGTCACTATGCCCCAAGCACACTAAGGGAGTTGTGACTTACGAAGGCAGAGAATGGAAAGAAATGATTTGCAGTGTTTCTGCATGGGAGAGTTCTCATTGTTTCCTTTATTGTTGAATGAATCTATCCTGGATGATGCAAAATTCTGTAAATCCTTCCAGGATAACAAAGAAGCAACCTGATAAAAACCCTCTCCCTTTAGTTAAGACAACCCAAAAGGAATTAACGCAAATTAAGCTCTATGTTTTGTTAAGAATACATGGTTACTTTTTAACAGCAGAGAGAATTGCAATATATCCAATTGCTAGCTACTGGTCTCAAATGCAGTATGGAAGCAGCTTTAAGGTAGGTCTCCAGATAGCTATAATAAAGCAAAATTGTGCCTGTAGCACAAATACACGTGTTGATCTTTCCAGGGTGATAACTTGGGTTCACATTTTGTTTGGACTTCATAGTATTCAGGTATCTCTGGACAAATTGTTTTTACTTCTCTGAATCTCAGTGTCTTGTTATGGATAAAAATAGTGACTCCCTTCAATAGTTACTGTGAAGAGTGGAGGAAGTAATGTATGCGTGTTTTGTATAATACCTGTTATTTGCCATACTTCTCTAGTATGTTTTTACCTTAATATATGTCTTAGTCAGTCATGGTTGCTAAGCACTTTGAGGGGCTGAGGTGGGAAGACTACCTGAGGTGAGGAATTCAAGACCAACCTGGGAAGCATAGTAAGACCCCGACTCTACAAAAAATTAAGAAAATAAAATAAAATTAGCTGTGTGTGGTGACACATGCTGGCATTTCCAGCTTCTCTGGAGGCTGGGGCAGAAGGATTGCTTAAGCCCAGGAAGTCAAGGCTGCAGTGAGCCATAATCACACCACTGCACTCCAGCCTGGGCAACACAGCAAAACACTGATCTCTAAAAATACATATCTTGTGAGGCTGGGGCAGAAGGGTTGCTTAAGCCCGGAATCTCAAGGCTGCAATGAGCTGTAAGTGTACCACTGCATGCCAGCCTGGGCAACACAGCAAGACTCCAATCTTTAAAAATATATAACTTTATGTATAGATACTTATTTATTTATTTATTTATTTATTTTATTTTTTGAGATGGAATCTTGTTCTGTTGCCCAGGCTAGAGGGCCGTGGTTCCATCTTGGCTCACTGCAACCTCTGCCTTTTGGGTTCAAGCGATTCTACCGCCTCAGCCTCCCGAAGAGCTGGGCTTACAGACGTGCACCACCACGCCCAGCTAATTTTAGCATTTTTAGTAGAGATGGGGTTCCACCTTGTTGATGAGGCAGTTGGATCACCAACTTCAAGTGATCCACCCACCTTGGCATCCCAAAGTGCTGGGATTACAGGCGTGAACCAACACCCCTGCCCATGTATAGATATTTATATAACAACTATTTCAATCATATGAAGAGCTTCGATTTGTTCAGGAAGATGTTTAGAAGGTTTAATCTCTGGGTGTATCCTGATTCTGTAATACTAAAAGGCAAACTAAATCAGAGGTGCTGGGACTATTTTCTGAGCTCTAAGACAGGTAGAATTCAAATTCAGACTTCTGCACTATATATACAGCACAACTGATTTCAGGTTTTGTAATCTGATGCCCTGTCAAAGTTCTTTGACATTTGTTTATGCTACAGATAATGAATGGATATGAGATGAAATCTATGTAGACAAGTAGATAATTGATAAGGAGTTATTTTTCAAGTATGAGAATTCCATTTGAATAATGTAAAAATAAACATTTGATTTATAAATAAGTATATTTCTAGATGAAGGAATGTGACAATATTTTCATCCTAAGTTTTGTTTGACATAATAAAGTTTTTATAGAAAATAATACAATTAAAAGTTGTACTTTTTAAAGAAATAACATAAAATGAAGAACATTAAGAAGACTAACAAATTATCAAAATTTGGCTGCTTTTACTACTTAGAAGTCTACCAGATTGAAAAAGTGGTTCCTAAATCACTCTTTTAAAATAGCATGTAGGAAAATGTCATCGTCCTGAAAAATTCTGACATAGTAGAAGATAGAACAGATACAATATAGTCATGGATAGAAATTTTCTAAAATGTTTTAAGTTTGTTTTTAATATAGTTCAACTATTTAGCCCAATAAATCTATTAAGATTATATCAAGTTAGGTTAACTCTATTTTCCTCCTCTATAAAACAGAGATCAAGGGAAACTCTTAAATACATCACATGACAATATAAATATCATAGAATTGTTTTCTCCCTTAATAATACACTTTCTGTTTGCAATTTTTTTTCAAAGGAAGCCTGTCTACTGAATTGATGATCATTATTTCATGAGTTTAAAAATAATTATTGTTATTTTGTTCAGTTTCTGCTATCGGCGGAGAAGGACTCCTGAAAAAAAAAAATAGTATTGATGGATACCTAGTGTGGCCAATAATTGGTGCAGAGATGTTTTATAGAAAGGTTTTATAAACTGTGAAAGAAACTGCACAATTTTTAGAGACCTAAAATATTTGTGTTAATTCTTCCTCATGAGAATATTTCTAGTTTTCTGACACTAAAATGGTTATTAGGGAGGAATGCTCTATCAATTCAGGAGCACAAAGTCTCGCAACATATCACAGAATAAATAAAATGACTGTGTTTCTCCCCTGCAGGAGGAGAACTCATATGGATGATGTGTAAATGAAGCAAACAGAAGACAACTAAGCAATGCATATTTTGTTCTGTCTTTTGATGCAGGAGGGCGTGGGATGTTGAGGGAAGATGACCATTGTATCCAAATTCAATGGCAGAGAAGCTCTGGGTTTTAACGGTCTTCAATGTTCCTTGTCTTCCAAGGCGTGATGGTTACTTTAAAGTGGCAACTTCAACTGAATTAAGGGTTACCCAGATAGCTGGTGAAGTGTTATTTCTGGGTGTGTCTGTAAGGGTGTTTTCAGAAGAGACTGCAATTTGAATCCGTAGCTTGAGCTGTGATTATCCACTGTTATCCAATGGGAGCAGGCACCATCTAATCTGCTGAGATCCTGGATAGAGCAAAAACACAGAGGAAAGACACATTTGCTCTCTCCCTTCTGGAGTAGTGACAACCTTCTTCTCTTGCCCTTGAACAATGGAACTCCAGGTTCCTTGGTCTTTGTATCCTGGGACTTGCACCGGCAACCCGCATCCCCACCAGATTATCAGACCAGGAATTATACCGTCAGCTTCCCTTGTTCCAAGGCTTTGGGGCTTGGACTGAGCCCAGCATTGGCTTCCCTGGTTCTCTAGCTTGCAGACTGGCCATTGTGGGACTTCTCAGTCCCTATAATACTGTGAGCCTATTCTTCTCATACTCTATCCCTGTACCAGTCTTCTACCTCTGCAAGAGAGAAAGTTGGGGGGAGGGGGAGAAAGAGAGGGAAAGAGGAGAAGGAGAAGGAAAGGAGAAAGAAGGAGAAAGAGGTAGGGAAAGAAAAATAATAGAGAGGAGAGAGAGAAGAGAATATGAGATACAGAAAGAAACAGAAATGAAAAAGAAGAGTGTAACAAAGAGACAGAGACAGAGGGAGAGAGGGAAAGAGAAGAAGGAGAGAAAATCAGGAGAGAGAGAGAATAAGAGGGAAGGTGGTAAAGAAAAGAAAGTAAAGGAAATAAGGAGAGAGAAAGAGACAAAGAGAGAGGAGAGAAACAGAGGGAAAAAAAGAGAAAGAGAATAGGGGATACATTAAGACTGAGACTGGGGTTTCCATTTTTCTCCTGCCCATCTTTGGTAATCCCATGGCCTTGAAAATTCTTGGTCAACCACATCTATTAAGAGTCAAAGAGACATCTCCAGCAAAGTAGATGTTGCTGATCAAGGTTTAGAGAGGATGGAGTGTTTGGTTTTCTTTTGATGAAGTGGGTGTGTAAGAGTGTGTGTGTGTGTGTGTGTGTGTGTGTTCACAGGTACTCAGTTGCCCTCAATGTGAAAAGTGCATTAAGGGTTGGCTGAGATTGGATGCCAGTCATAAAAATCTGTTTAAGGAAACCAGTGGGTGTGTTTATATCTTAGCCTGTTGCTCACACTTGGCCCAGAACATACCCCAGGGTAGAAAAGCTCACAGAAATTTGGCAACCAATTGTCCATTTTTCTAATGGTCTTCAGTACCCATTGCTATAACATGGCTCTGCTAATCAAGCAGAGCTGATTGAATGTTTTATTTTGTAGATTTTATCAAATCTACTTTTTCTAGAGCATGACGAAGAGTCTAAGTTGCTTCAAAAATAACAGCAGCGGTAGCAAATCTAATCACTTTGCTCTTTCATTTTTAAAGCATCAACATATAATGGCCCCATCTGCCACTCGATTTTAGTCATCCTGCTTTAAAAAGTCTGTGGAAATTAACTACACCCACTGAGTTAAAAATAAGTTTTCTTATATTGTTTACTAACTTCTGTGGGTATTAGAGTATATTGGGCACCTTTGTCAAGTCAAAGTTGAAGTTTATATGCACTGACTTTGGGAAAAAAATTCTTATTTACTAAATTAATGTAAACATTCAAATGCTTTGCAAAAGCTACTAGTTTATTGGTTAAGTTAATATCAGATCACATAAAATAGGTTACAAAATAGATACCTATCTATGGTTATGGAGAAGAGTAATAATAACAAATACATAATTCATTTTAAAATTTAATTTCTTAAAGTAGAAGTTTATATACTCTCAACCTGAAATTTGCGTATATTTGAATCAGAGTACAACAAATAAAATTGATTAAATATGGTTTTATGAATTGCTTTCTTAGTAATTGAATATTTATACTCTATAAAGATATTCTATAAAGAAGAAAGTTTTGAAAAGGGAAACTCAGGGGTTTTAAACACTATTAAAATAAATAGTTTTAAGTTACAATTGTTTTTATAATACCTCTCAAATTTTTCTCCAAAGTTGCACAAATCCCATTATTGCAATTACTTATATTAGACTTATTTTGCAAAATCAGGATATAAAAATTATTGTCCTGATTGTTCAGAATCAAGTATTCCTGTCAGAATCCAACCACAATGAATTACTGTTTATGGATCGATATTTTTTCCTCCAATTATAAACTTAAGGTAATGAATAAAATGGTCTCTAAAGTACACATTATTTCTCAAATCCTACCGTATGGCAAGGCAGAGATATATTTGTTTGCGTTAGGAAATAGGTCTTCCAATACTGAATTAAACTTGATTTAGACATAAAAATGCAATGAAGATTGTTATTGATGCCTTTGATGTGTGAAGATGTGAATTCAAACTGATTGGTCTAAAATAAATAACGCTAATGAATTAGAATTAAATAACTGGATCAGAGAGTTGTCTCTATTGATGATGACTATCCATTCCAATGGAACACAGTGTGCCATGTTTCCTCTTCATCAACCACAGTTCAGCACTCACTCATCCATGAAGTGTAGTGCAGTATTTCTAAACCACAAAATTCACCATCCCCATCAATTTAGGATGGCATCTGTGAGGATTTTGCCAACTAAACAGAAGCTGCTGTAGGTACTTCAAGGAAGAAAGGTTTCCCTGCAGTGAAACAGAGAATTTCATCCCTTGAAAGAGAAGAGAGAAGTTAACCCTGAAGCTAAGGTAGGTTTAAAAAATCTCAGTGGAAGCTTCTAGCAGCACCAAACTTGGCGCCTCATAGTCACCCTCTGCTCATGCATCTGACTTCCAGGGCCCTGCAAAAACAAAAAACCATCCTCTCTCCTACCATGAGGATCTCTCACCTGGAACTTTATCTGATGAAGGCAGTTCCTATCGCTATTTTATGCGGTATTGCGTAGGAGAGAGAAGTTGACAACAGAAAATTCAGCACAAAGGCTGTCAGCTTATCTGTTTAATATTAGAGAAACATCCATTGGTGTCCCAACAATGCATCGTCTGGGCATTTGAACATTCTATGGCAAGATGTTCTACCAAAGATTGGATGCAGATATCGTGTAGACACCTTGAGTAGCAATCGAGGAGGGCTTTCACCTCCTGAAAGCCCTGCAATAGGTGCCAGCAGATAAATAGGGCTGTACCTTGCATGGAGGGGAAATTGTACCAGAAGAAACTTAAAAAAAGCAAAACAAAACAGGAAATTGGAGAAGAAAGAAAGGCAAAGAGTCAACAAGAGAGTGAAAGAACGTTATTCTACATGTTTCTCATATCCAAACCTTCTAAAAGATATGACTCATATCTATTATTTTAACTCTTGGAGCTGCAGTCAAAATCCTGCATCACCCAGAATCTGTGCTCACCTAACATCTGAGCATGAAATGCATTTCAAGAGCTACTATGTAGTTCATGCTGATGCAGAGATGAAATGAGATTTTTAATCTAATGAATCCACTATTGCCTTCAAAATAATTAACTTGAAAAATTAACTGCTATGAAGAAGCTTAGCTTGCAGAAAACTCTTTAACACTGCTAACATAATACCTGTTCTTACGACTTTGTAAATGTCATTTTACAACTTTCAAAAACAGCCACATTTTTATATTTCACAGGAGATACTAAATCTTTTTCTAACTGAAAACTGTTGCATATCTATTGCAGAAATCTTGGAGAGTGTGAAATAGTATAATTAATATGGTAAAATATTACCAAATCTTTATTCAGAACGGTACATTTAGTGTACTCCAGTGTCTGTTTTATCTGTAGAACAATGTATACGGAATATTTTTGTCTCATCACTTTTCCAAATGTTAATAAAAATACCAAATTTATGTTAGCTTATATTTCTTTATGAGTAGATTTCATAACAGATGTCCTTATTATATTTCAAAATATCTATTTTATTTAATGGTTTTTACATATTTTATCTTGTTTAAAATGAATTTTGGCAAGGCATGGTGACTTGTGCCTATAATCCCAGCACTTTAGGAGGCCAAGACAGGAAAATCGCTTGAGTCCAGAAGTTTGAGACAAGTCTGGGCAAAATAGTGAGACCCTGTCTCTACTGGGCAACATAGTGAGACCCTGTCTCTATGAGAGAGAGAGAGAGAACCTGTAGTCCCAGTTACTTGGGAAGCTGAGGTGGGAAGATTGCTTGAGCCATGAGGTTGAGGTTGCAGTGAGCTGTGATTACACCACTGTACTCTAGCCTGGGCAAGAGACCAAGACCCAGTCTCAAAAATGCATACATACATAATATAATAAAATAAGACAAATAAAATAAACCTTTCTTTTTATAGATCATATGCATATCATTCACAGATTCTTCTAAATGTCTTAATTGTATTCATTGTATTTATAGTATAAATTCATTGACATTTATTTTAACATATTGTATATTATACTGTTTTGATGTGGAAGGCCAATAGAAACAATTTTTTTTTTTTTAATTATATATACTTTTTATTGCATTTTAGATTTGGGGGTACATGTGAAGAACATGCAAGATTGTTACATAGGTACACACATGGCAGTGTGATTTGCTGCCTTCCTCCCCATCACCTATATCTGGTATTTCTCCCCATACTATCCCTCCCCAACTCCCCACCCCCTGCTGTCCCTCCCCTTTTTCCCC
>PVKV010007542.1:0-36316 GCA_004027835.1 Alouatta palliata
TGATCCGCCCGCCTCGGCCTCCCAAAGTGCTGGGATTACAGGTGTGAGCCACCACGCCCGGCCTAATTTTTTTTTTTTTTAAGTATGATTAAATGTGAAAACCATTTAATCATGTTGGCCAGGCTGGTCTCCAACTCCTGACCTCAAATGATCCACCCACCTCAGCCTCCCAAAGTGTTGAGATTACAGGTGTGACCCACCATATGCTTGTATGTAAAATGAGGTCTTATTGGTAGGCTCTAATCTTTTTTTTTTTTTTTTTTTTTGAGGTGGAGTCTCACTCTATCACCCAGGTTGCAGTGCAGTAGTGTGAACTTGGCTCACTGCAACCTTCGCCTCCCAGGTTCAAGCAATTCTCCTGCCTCAGCCTCCTGAGTAGCTGGGATTACAGGCATGCGCCACCATGCCCAGCTAATTTTTGTATTTTCAGTAGAGACAGGGTTTCACCATGTTGACCAGGCTGGTCTCAAACTCCTGACCTCAGGTGATTTGCCTGCCTTGGCCTCCCAAAGTGCTGGGATTACAGGAGTGAGCCACTGGACCCAGCCCTTATGTCCTCTTATAAGAGGAGATTAGGACACAGACACAGGAGAAAAACCATGAGAAGATAAAGAGAAGGCAGCCATCCACAAACCAAGGAGAAAGACATCAGAAGAAACCAACCCTGATAACACCTTGATTTCAAAATTGTAGCCTCCAACATCAGGAGAAAATGAATTTCTGTTGTTTAAGTCAGCAGTCCCCAACCTTTTTGGCATCAGGGACTGGTTTGGAGGACAATTTTTCCATGGCGTGGGTGATGATTTCAGGATGAAACTCCAGTTCATTAGTCATTAGATTCTCATAAGGAGCGTGCAACCTAGATGCTTCGCATGTGCAGTTCACAATAGGGTTCGCTCTCCTATGGGAAACTAATGCTGCTGTTGATCTGACAGGAGGCAGAACTCAGGCAGTAATGCTCACTTGCGCTCACCTCCTGCTGTGTGTCTCCAATCCTAACAGGCCACAGACTGGTACCTGAAATGGTACCACCATACTGCCCAGTCTATGGCCTTGGGGTTGGGAACCCCCGGTTTAAGAGCCACCCAGTCCGTGATTGTTATGATAAACCTAGCAAACAAATGCACGACTTTTTGTCTTATCAGATTTATTCATCTTTTCCCCTATTGCTTCTAGATTTTTTGTTTGTTTGTTTGTTTTGAGACATGATCTCACTCTGTTGCCCAGGCTGGACTGCAGTGGCACAATCTCAGCTCACTGTATGTGGCCTCAATCTCCTGGCCTCAAGTGATCCTCCCACCTCAGCCTCCTAGTAGCTGGCACTACAGGCCCACATCACCACACCTGGATAATTTTTGTGTTTTTTGTAGAGACAAGATTTTACCATGGTCTCGAACTCCTGGGCTCAAGCAATGCTCCTGTCTCAGCCTCCCAAAGTGCTGAAATTACAGGTGTGAGCTACCACACCTGGCCACTTTTAGGTTTTGAGGAATAGTTAAGAAATGTCCTCCACTCCCAATAGAGAAATTCACCTTTGTTTTCTTCTAGTATTTGCATCATTTTTCCCCAAGAAATTTTTAATTAAAAAAAATTTTTTTAATTTACAGAAAAGTTGCAAAGATAGTACAGAGCATTTTTGTATACCCCTCACTCAGTTTACCCTATGTTAACATTTTATATTGCTGTGGTATATTTGTGAAAACCAAATAATCAATGTTGATACCTGGCTACTAAGCTGTGCACTTTATTTGGATTTCACTAGGTTTTTCCTTTTCTCTCTCTCTTTTTTTTTTGAGACAGGGTCTCACTCTATCCCCTAGGCTGGAGTGCAGTGGTGCAATCACTGCTCACTGCTGCAGTCTTGATCTCATGGGCTCAAGTGATCCTCCCACCTTAGCTTCCCTAAGTAGCTGGGACTACAGGCATGCACCCCCAAGCCCAGTTAATTTAAAAAAAAAATTTTTTTGGGTCATGCATGGTGGCTCATACCTGTAATCTTAGTACTTTGGGAGGCCGAGGTAGGTGGATTACTTGAGGTCAGGAGTTTCAGACCAGCCTGGCTAACATGGTGAAAACCCATCTCTACTAAATACACAAGAATTAGCTGGGCATGGTGGCACGTGCCTGTAGTTTCAGCTACCCAGGAGACTGAAGCAGTATAGTGGCTTGAATCCAGGAGGTGGAAGCTGCAGTGAGCCAAGATCATGCCACTGCAGTCCAGCCTGGATGACAGAGTGAGACTCTATCTCAAAAATAATAATAGTAAAATAAAGATTTTTTTGCAGAGAGAGAGATTGCCAAGGCTGGTCTCAAACTCCTGAGCTCAAGCAATCCTCCTGCCTTGGCATCCCAAAGTGTTGGGATTACAGGCGTGAGCCACCATACTCAGCCTCACTAGGTTTCTTCTGGGATCCCATCGAAGATACCACATTACATTTTCTTGTCATGTCTCCTCCTGTCAGGTGCCTCCAGGTTGTGACAGTTTCTCAGACTTTCCTTGTTTTTGATGGCCCTGATAAGTTATAGGAATATTGGCCATGAATTCTGTAGAATATCCCTCCATTGGCATTTGGTGTTTTTCTCACATACAGACTGGGGTTACAGACTATTGAAAGACCACAGAGATAAAGTTGTATTCTCATCACAATCATATCAAAGGTACATAATATCAGCATGACTTATCATTGATGATGTTAACTTTGATGAGCTGGCTAAGGTAGATTTTACCAGGTTTCTCCAGGTTAGATTTTTTCCTCCCCTTTTCATATCCTGTGTTTGGAATCCCAGAACACATTTAAGTGTGGGAAGGGAATAAAGCTCTATCTCTTTGAGGGATAAGTATCTATTTAAATTATTTGGCATTCTTCTGTATGGCACATATGTCTCTTCTTTCCCATTTATTTATCCCTTTATTACTGTAGATAGATGCATGGATATACATTTTATACTTTGAAGTATATTCTAATACGATGTTATTTATTTTCTTGCTCAAATATTTCCAGGTTTGGCCATTGGGAACTCTTTTTGTGTCAGCTCCTGTGTCTTTTTGACATGCCTCCATCCTTCTGCTTTGAGCACATCTTGATGTCCTGGGACTCACAGATGTTTCAGGCTCATCTGGTGTTCCCTGCCTTAACCCTGGAATTGGCCACTTCGCCAAGTCCTATATCCTTTTCTTGAAGAACAGAACTAGACATAAGCACTGGATGCTATTTTTCACATTTAAGTATTTGATCCATTTGGAATTTATCCTGGTACATACTGCGAAGAATGGATCTAATTTTATCTTTATTCATATGGCTAACCAATTATTCCAACAGCATTTATTGAGAAGTCCAGGCTGGACACAGTGGTTCAGTCTATAATCCTAGCACTTTGGTAGGCTGAGGCAGGAGGCTCACTTGAGGCCAGGAGTTCTAAACTAGCCTGGGCAACATAGTGAGACCCTCATCTCTACAAAACATTTTTTGAAAATTAGTTGGGTATGGTAGTACACATCTACAGTCTCAAGCTACTCAGGAGGTTGAGGCAGGGGAAGCACTTGAGCCCAAGAGTTCAAGGCTGCAGTGAGCTATAATAGCACCACTGCACTTTAGCCTGGATGACAGAGTCAGTTACTGTTTCCTCAAAAAATTAAAAATTAAAAAACCATAAGTCTATTTTTCTCCCACTGTTTTGAGATGTCATCTTTATCATATACTAGATTTTCATATGCAATTGCCTCTTTTTCTGGATTTTCTGTTCTGTTCCACTGGTTGATCTGTCTATTAACGTACCATTACCCTACTAGTTTACTTATATATGATTTATAATATTTGTTCTAATATCTGGTAAGGTCAGACTCATTAATGCTCTTTTCTGGATTTTCCTAGTTGTTATTTGGTTTTTCATATGAACTTTATTATCAACCTGTTTAGTTCCAGCAAAAAGAATCTGATGGTACTTTTATTCAGATTGTGATAATTTGATATATTAATGTAAAGAGAAATGATACCTTTATAACACTGAGTCTTCCTATACAAATTCATTGTATGCCTCTCTATTTTTCTTACAGCTTTCAAATGTGTTTAGTATAGTTTTCTTCATATAGGAACATTCCCTGTTATGTATTCCCTATTCATTCATGTATACTATGATAAATGGGATATTTTCCATGATACCTCCTATTAATACTAGCTGTTGCTTGTGTATGTGAAGGCTATTACTGTCTGCAGTCTTACTGAATTCTCTTCTTGTTTATGGTAGCTCTTCAGCTGATTCTCTTTGATTTCCTGAGGTTATAGGTATTCATATTTGCAAATCGTATGAGTTGTACTTCCTCCTTTCCAAGTTTTATATCTCTAGTTTTGTCCTCTTGTTTTCTTGCATCCAGCAAGTTTAATATAATCTTGTTTGTAGTCCCTGCTACTCAGGGAAGCTGAGGTGGGAGGATCGCTTGAGCCTGAGAGGTTGTGGCTGCAGTGAGTCATGATTGTGCCACTGCACTCAAGCCTGGGCAACAGACAGACACCCTGTCTCAAAAAAAAGAAAAGAAAAAAAGAAAAGAAATTGCCATAGCCACCCAACATTCATTAACCACCACCCTGATCAGTCAGTAGCCATTAACATGGAGGCCTGACACTCCACCGGCAAAAACACTGTGACTTGCTGAAGCCTCAGATGATTGTTAGCATTTTTTGGCAGTAAAGTATTTTTAAATTGAGGCACGTACATTGTGTTTTTAAGACATAATGCTATTGCACACAACAGACTATACAGTACAGTGTATAAACACAAAACATAAATGAATTAATTGAAAGTTTGATGAGTAATGGGAATATTTATGAAGAGGCCAAGTTGACCCTAAAAAGACTCCTTATGGCCGGGTACAGTGGCTCACGCCTGTAATCCCAGCACTTTGGGAGGCCAAGGTGGGCAGATCACCTGAGGTCAGGAGTTTGAGACCACCCTGGCCAACAGAGTGACACCTTGTTTCTATATGGACAGGAAAACCAAAAAAAATTGTGTGACTTGCTTTATTATGATACTTGCTTTATTGTGGTGATCTGGAACTGAACCTGCAATATCTTAAAGGTATGCCTGTGTATAGTGTGTGTGTATATCCATGAATGCATATATTAAAATGCTGGTTTCAGTATTCTTAGAAGGCATTTATGAAACAATTCTTGCATCTCTCAGAGTAGGTATGTGCCTCTTGAACTTGGATATAATATTTAGAACATTCAGATAAAAATGCAAATATGATTTTTGTTTGCTTTTTGTGGAAAGTTATGGTGAATATTTTAATTATACTGACTAGTTATTTGATATAATTTATGAAACCACATACTTAAAAATCTAAGATGATATAGATTAGAATCTGCAACTTTATTGGCAAATTATTTATTTTTCTATAATCACCATTTCTATAAACATACTTTTGAAAACAATCATGTTGCCATACTTTAAACAAATGATTTCTCTATATATAGGATGAATAAACATGGTCCTCTTGAGGTCATATTTTAGAGTATACATTTAAAAACTGTCAGTAAAAACTGTCTGGTGTTTAGATCATTAGTCAGTGTTTATTTTAATTATTTTATATATATTTTTAAATTTCAGTAGCTTTAGGGGTACCAGTAGTTTTTGGTTACATGGATGAACTGTATAGTGGTGAAATCCGCACTTTTAATATACGAATCACCAGAACACTGTATATTGTACCCAGTAGGTAAATTTTCATTCCTTATCCCCCTTTCATCTTTCCTCTCATTTTAATTCTTGAGAATTGATTAGTAAAGCTTTTCCTTTTTTTAAGTTCCACCTGATTTATCTTATTTTTAGCTAAATGGGTCACACAGCTCTGAAACCTATTATTTATGGAAACTAACATTAAAATAAAAATCCAGGTTAATACACATGTAAATCATGGTTGTCCTACATTGCAATAAGTTGCTACCTCTGCCTTTAGATGTATTATCTAATGTAACAGTCAAGTTTACTTACTGACAACAAATCAGTATGTGCTCTTCAGTGACAAGCAGTGATAGTGCCTTCATCTATCAAAAAAGAAAGAGGAAAACATCTCTTTACTTTGTGTACACTTAAATTGTTTCAGTGAGGCTGAGTGTGGTGGCTTATGCCTGTAATCCCAGCACTTTTAGAGGCCAAGGCAGGTGAATCACCTGAAGTCAGAAGTTTGAGACCAGCCTGGCCAACACAGCAAAACTCCATCTCTACTAAAAATATAAAAATTAGCCAGGTGTGGTGGCACACACCTGTAGTCACAGCTGCTCAGAAGGCTGAGGCATAAGAATCACTTGAACCTGGGAAGCAGAGGTTGCAGTGAGCTAAGACTGCACCACTGCACTCCAGCCTGGGTGACAGAGCGGGACTCCATTTCAAAAAAAAGAAAAAGAAAAAAAAAGTTTCGGTGAAAAATACTTGAAATTGTTATTTTAATTAACATTTTAATGACAAATTTAATGTATGTAATTGTCTATTCATTTTAAGTTAATCTGCTAAAAACATGACTTGAGACACATATTTTGTTTGCGTTATGAACAGTAAGCAATCTGAGATGCTGGGTTTTCTCACCTGCTATTATATTTGTAAACAAAGACAAATGTTGCTTTAATAAGTAATTATAATTGTGAATAGGATATGTATTTGATACTTGATTTTTTTTGATACAGGATCTCGCTCTGTTGCCCAGGCTGGAGTACAGCGGTGCAATCATAGCTCACTGTATCCTTGAACTCCTGGGCTCAAGTGATTACCCAGTCTCAGCCCCCTGAGTGGCTGGGACTACAGGTACATGCTACTATGTCTGGCTAATTTTTAGAATTTTTTGTAGAGACAGTCTCTACAAAAAGACACCATCAGGGCTGGTCTGAAACTCCTGGCCTTAAGTGATCCTCCCACCTTAGCCTCCCAAAGTGCTGGGATTATAGGCATAAGCTACTGTGCCAAGCCAATACTTAATTTTTTTTTTTTTTTTGAGACAGAGTCTCACTTTGCCACCCAGGCTGGAGTGTAGTGGCATGATCTTGGCTCACTGCAATCTCTGCCTCCTGGGTTCAAGCGATTCTCGTACCTCAGCCAGGCATCACCACGCCTAGCTAATTTTTGTATTTTTAGTAGAGATGGGGTTTCACCATGTTGGCCAGGCTGGTCTCAAACTCCAACCTCGTGATCTGCCCTCCTCAGCCTCCCAAAGTGCTGGGATTACAGACATGAGCCACCATGACTGGCCTGTAAATGTTCCTTATCAGACTTAAAGAGTCAGTTCTATCAGTCTTAAGGTCTCTATGTTGATGTTAATGCTGGTCAGCTGTGAGGCAGGTCTAACATCTGTTTCCCATCATGGCCTGAAGTAATTTTTCAGGTTAACTGTGGAACGGCCTTGGCCAAGAGGAGGGGTCTGTTCATCTGATTAGGAGGCTTAGAATTTTATTTTTGGTTTACATTCTACCTCTTCTAGCTAAGATTTTCCAGAGGCAACATCAATGGCCACCAAACTTTTATTTGTCCCATAACATTGCTGAGGTTGCACGGCTGGCTGCCCTGGGTCCATCCTGTCCCTTGGTAGGACGACTATGGCCACGGGACTTAGCACCAAAAGACTTACAGCCAGTTTAAATGTTCTAGACCATAAGGGAATGAATGTGAACAGGCATTCACTAACGCTTACAATTTTTGAAGTAATATAAAAGCCAACAAATGAAAAGCCAAAGGTGAAGTTACAAAACTGACTTACCTATAGATCTTTAACCTCTACGTGTCACGCTACTGTGATCTTGGATTTAGTTACAGATGAACGGCAATGAACTATACAAAACATAATCATTGTTAAAATATTTTAAACTAAGAAATTTAGAGACTTTTGTTGTACCACCATGCTTTTTGTGGCCTTTTAGTAATTAGTTCTAAGGTGGCTGATAAATTTTTTTTTAAATATGTATCCATTGGCATAAATCTCATAATTGGGAGTATTATACGGAGGAGGCTTTGTCAGGAGGTATTTTTATATTCCCTCAGTAATTTTATTTTAATTCTATGGGGAGCAGGAAATTCTTTATGGCTGGGATAGATAAAAAGGTGCCACATACGTAATAACCCAGGAGGCAATGTCTCTTATTTTACCAACTATTTAGGTGTCTGTGTATTCTTCCTTGATAGGGAGAATCTGAAATAATGCTGTCCCTCAAAACTAGCCCTTACAATCTCATGTGTCCACCTCTTCCACGGTAGCCCCTGGGCCTAGGAGGATGGTGCTTTTATAATTTTAGTAGCAGGGTATTTGCAGTGACAAACAGATTGGGCCCAGAGGGATTCCAAATGAGGGAGATTCACAGAATTTGTCAAATCATTTCTAGTTTTCAGAATATCATGATTTCGTTTTTCCCAGAAGTAAAACCACAAGAGGTAACATTAATAACTTGACAATCAAAAAAGAATGTGTGTGTCAGAATAGAAAAAGGAACATATTCTATTAGGGCACCAACTAAAAACATGAAGAAAATTATAACCTGGTACTCTTTAGAGGATTTTTGCAGCCCAGAAATAATTCATGAGTCAATCTGCACTCAAAAAGAAAAGTCATGGAATCTAGTAACAGGTGTTACAGTTTTCCTTTGAAACAATTTCTTTCTTTCTGTAGCTCTCCTTTTCTGCTAAAGAGAAACTATAGTAAGATCAATTTGTGTGCAAAATAAGTTTTCAGGCTTATTATATTCAGCCTGATTATTCACATAAAGTCCAGCAAGAATTGATTGGTCATAGAGGCTCTTTTCAAGTTGGCTTTCTGGAACTTTACCTAAAAATGTGTTATTCTAGTAAAAGCCTTGGTAAAACAGCCAGTTTCTCCAATTGTCCTGTTTTAAAAGAGAAGGCTTTTTACTAAATTTATGCAAATAACTATATTGTCACAAAGTCAGAATACTCATGAACAATTTTTGAATTTTGGAGAACTCAAAAAGGAAAGTTTGCTCCCCAAAACACGCTTTACTCAATTGTTCTAAGCTATAAGTAACTCAAAAGATTTCCTTGACTCTTATCTAACCAGAGCAGCAGTCTTCCAAACAAGAATGCATTTGTTCATCTTGGAAATGCCATTTACAACCCAAGCAGCTCTTGTCAAATGAGAGATGTTTATCGAGCACTGCAGAATCTAGTAGCTCCCTGTTCCTAAGTATTTCTTCCATGCATCCCCTGGTAGCAAGAGCCTATATAAACCATTTTCATTGTATCATGGAATTCTTTTGGGCACCATTATTTCCATTAGTATAGGGATAGTTTCAGTTAACATCCCATAGCAAGGCAGCACATAACCCTCAAGTTGGAATTCTCCAGTCCAAAGTTCCAGTAGTTGTCATTGGAAAATGCGTACCAGCTTTTGCCATAAGCCTCAATAAACACACCACAAAGGGCTATCAAGGGAAGATTTGCTGTGACCAGCACTCCAGCTTCTACCCTATATTCTGTGCTCAGGGAACCTTACTAGTTCTCATTTAGCATGTCCAGCTGACATTTCTCAAAAGACAGATTTACATGCCTTCGATTTTACCGTACTAGATAGGGGAAACATCCCCCAGTCAGACAAAATACCCATTTTCATAAGACATTTAGGTAAAGGACTCACAACTACCTTACATAAGGTAGTTGTTTAAACATCTCAAATTTCACGATCCTGTTAACTTTTACATTTTTACGTTCTGGTCCCAGGAACTTCTTTACCCCCCGATTATTTTCCCTTTTCTAGTGAAAAAGGATTTGGGTTCCCAACAGGGAGTTGAGCCAAGGGACTCAGCCTCTTCTATCAATCTTTATCTTAATTTGCCTCAACATTGCCCCAGGCAATGTCAGCTTTCTCATTATAACCTTTGCCTTTTAATTTTCCTTAAATTTCTCCAATCTGGGGCAAATGCAGAAACTAGTATGGGGCCCTTTAATGTTGAGGGACCAGCAGGGGCTCCTTTTGGTCCACCCAACTTTTGATAGTGTTGTAAAGAACTTTGTTTTAACCCCATCGATTTTCATTTTATTTTATTTTATTTCATTTCTTAATAACCATCTAAAGGTTTCCACCCTTCTGGGATGAGTCCTTTGACTTCCTTTCGCCTTCCCTATTTATTTTTGGTTACATGTCCTAATGTTTTATAAGCATCTGCAAGACCCACGAGTAATAGCAAATTTGATAAGGCTTCTCAAACAGTTGTTTGATTCTGCAGGAGTAATGTCATTTGGAATGCCCATGTAGAAGGGATTCTCTTAACCACAGCATTTACCATGAAGTGAGTTAATAGGCATATTAAGTGAGAGAGATCCTGGTCATCATAAAGCCAGTCTCACATGGCTTGCATATGAAGCATATCACCTGTTTCGTCTGGGGTGTTCCACTTGGCATTTAACAGGCACAGTTGGGCAGTCCCCTTATCAGGATAAATAGACCTTACAGTGGCTTTTATCTGGTTCACCAGGCTGGATGTTCCCTCAGGAATAATATTCTATGCAACTGGATCACATGTACTCATCAGTGAGTGTTTAATGGTGGGCTGTGGGTCCTGCGTCAACCCAAACTTGCTCTTTCATAATGTGGCATTTAAAATTAAAGATACTGTCCTTAAATTAGTTGCTCTTACAAGGTTTTTCAGGAAGCTGATGATACCAATTTACAAAATGGAACAATTCCTTTATGTTATATGCTCTGGTTTTAATAGTTACTTGGTTTTGCCTTTATCTCACATTGACTATCTTCTTGGTAACCACAAGTCTTAGAGGCACTTTCTGTTGTCCCTGCATAACTTTGCCCTTGGGGGACAGCTTTCAGGCTGGTGGCATAGGCTCAGACTGACTTAAATCAGACCTTGGTCTAGTAGCAAGGTTAAATCCAGAATTCTCCTTTAATTTCTTTTTCTCTCTCACTTTCTTTTTTTTTTTTTTTTTTTTTTTTTTTTTTTGAGACAGAGTCTCACTCTTGTTGCCCAGGCTGGAGGGCAATGGCATGATCTTGGCTCACTGCAACATCCACCTCCCTGGTTCAAGTAATTCTCCTGTTTCAGCCTCCCAAGAAGCTGGGATTATAGGCACCCGCCACCATGCCTGGCTAATTTTTGTATTTTTAGTAGAGATGGGGTTTCACCATGTTGGTCAGGCTGGTCTTGAAATCCTAACCTCAGATGATCTGCCCACTTTGGCTTCCCAACGTGTTGGGATTACAGGTGTGAGCCACCACACCTGGCCCTTTAATTTCATTTTAACTATTATAGATAGCAATAACCAAGGGATTGGATATTTTGTTTTTATTCTTATTAGTTTGCATTTCTTTATGCATTCAGTGAACTAACTTCCTGAGAGTCTGGGTACGATCCATTTCTAAATTCCACTAGTAACTTTTATGTTTAGTAACTAAATGCAGCCAGCTGCAGCTCCATACTGCGGGTAACTGCACAGCACCTAGGAGTCAATGGTTTTTCGTTATCCATCCTTTTATTTTTCTCTCTATCCATTTAATTTATATACTTCTTCTTTATTTTAAAGTGTGCCCTAAATAGCCTTGAAATTGGAAAAAAAATTACATTTTCTTTAGCCAAAACCATACCCTTGTGTTTTTATAAACTTCCTCAAAAAAGGTTTTGGTGAAGAGTAAAACATTTTGCTCTCCTATTATTTTAACTCTTAGTAACCCAAATTCCCAGTGAAAAAATAAGGATTACATACTTTAACATAACATGGCTTTAAAATTTTAAATTACTGAAGATAATTTTAAGATTAAATTTACCAAATTAATCTTACCAAATGTTACTAAAGTCATGTGAACTAAAAGGCAGCTGACCTAGCTTCTGTTAGTCTGATAAGCACTTAGTTTTCTTTAAGTCAGTTGATTAGAGCTCTTTTATATAATTTGGTAGTGAAATATTACTTCCATATGACATATACAAACATATAGACATAACAGACATATAGGAAAAAGCAAATCCTCTATTTTCTCATCTGGCTGTTTTAAAAAATTCTCTCCCTTTCCCAAAAAACTGCAGGAGTCAACAAAAATTGAAGGAGAGAGTCACCATCCAAGGCTTCTCAAAAAGGAGAAAGAACTGAAGCAGCTGGGTACAGCAGAAGTTACACTTCTGAGATATCCAACGATTTCAAAAAGAAACATTATAGGATTAAAAAATTAAAAACTTCTTGTTTTAAAAGTCAATATTTTTAATAAAAGCTTGTTTAACATTCTTTAGTTTGCATTAGTGCATTTTTAATATCAAAGTTCAATTCCTAAAAAGATTATAATTTTCTTTTAATTATAGCCAACTTAATTATATAACTTTTAAAAATATAAATTCCTTTTTTTTTTTTTCTAACCTTATTACAACTTATATAGACCATTCATGACATGCTGGGACTTTCTTGTTTGTCCTAAATATCCCTTTTTCTTAAACAACCAGTCAAGTTATTGTAAGATAAAAATTTACCATATAAGATCCTCTCTCACACATTTTGCTTTTAACTTTCCTTACCAAAAATACCTCTTTACATCTGTAACTTTATGTCTCTTATTTCCTGGTTCCTTTTACCTTGTTTTACATATATCCTTTAAATAACATTTGAACTGGACAAAAATTATTTACCTTTTAATAAGAACACGTTTTTAAAAGAAATGTTTTCCTATAATCTTAAGTTGAAAATTACCCAGACATTTAGTGGATATTATTTAATACAACTTTAGATTGGAAATTATATGACATTTGTTTAGAAGCATTTATTCCATTACATTTATCTGATTAATTTATTTATAATAGTTTACCTAGATTATTTATGAAAACTGATATTCACTATTTAAAGTTATTTCCCTGTTAACCATGTTTACAGCCCATGATTTTCAAATGTTAACATGAGTAAGAAACTTAAGGCTAACTATACTGGTATTTTAACCAATTAACTCATGATTTAGCTTTTTCATTAAACCAACAATATAAGTATCTTTATAAAAAATTACACAAGCAAAGATCATTCTGTTTTGGGTTGGGCTTATAGTTTTATAATGCTCATGTCAAATGTTGACATCTTATAGTAGTATTTGGCAGGGATAAGTATTAAACTGCTTGATCAAATAAATGCGAAAAAAGATGAAAATTCTTAAGATATTTCTAACATTAATTTACCAATAATTTTAAAGCCATCTTATTTATTTGAGATTTTACTCATGTCATATGAACTTGAAAAGCATTTGGGCTTCTTTTTGTGTGCATGTGGTGGATCAATGAGTGCTGACCGTGAGCAGGACTCTACAGTGTTTCACCACGGAATCATTTCTGCCCTCGTAGATGCCTGTCTCTCTCTGGAGTTCTATTAACTCCAAGAGGGTTCTAAATGCCAAGTGATCAGCTCTTACATGTGTTTCCTGGAAGAGCTTTTCTAAACTAATTTTCTTGGGGGTTCCCTCTAGGGCCGCTGCATGTCTTGGGAAGTCAACCACTCAGACACTTTTACTTGGTCCCCAGGGGACCTTTCAACTGGGAAAAAGAAAATGCCCTTTTTCTTCAGAGCTCAGGACCTCAGTCTCATTTATCTATGAAAATAACAGTTCAGTTCCTCATGCAAATGTGAAGCCAAGCCAACTGAGCTTAATTTTGTAAGAAAAAGCAGTGGAGAAGACTCTTTAGAATGCCCTCCAAACTAGAAACCAAATGAGGTGCCCAAAAGGGGGTCATTCTCCTAATCTTTAGAAAAAGGCAATGGAGAACACCCTTTAGAATGCACCTCTGAACTGGTCAGGGATCCTAAATAATTTTCTAGAAGGGAAAAAAAAAACAAAACAAAAAACAACCTCAGAATAAATCAAGGACCATCAACCAAATGGGAGGTCCAGGGCTCAGGAGGACTTACCAGTTCCACTGGAGGAAAAGCTCAAAGGCGGGGAGAGCTTTCAGTGGGCCCCCGCTGGTACCTTAGCTCCAAGTTCAGGCAACTCCTTCAGGGCTCTGAGTCTTCTCTGAGGCCTGATGTTAGGTGCCAAATTACTGTAAGTGAAAGAGCCAAACTCTGTAAATTATTTGAAGAGATATATTCTGAGCTAAATAATAGTGATCAGTGGCCCACGACACAGCCCTCAGGAGATCCTGAGAACATGTGCCCAAAGTGGTTTGGCTACAACTTGGTTTTATACATTTCAGGGGGACATATGACATCAATCAATACATGTAAGATGTAATTGTCTCTGCTATAAAGGCAGGACAAATGAAAGCAGGGATGGGGGGGTGAAAGGACTTCCAGGTCACAGGCAGATTCAGAGATTTTCTGATTGGCAATTGATTATTATCTAAAGACCTGTAATCAATAGAAAGGAATGTCTGGGTTATGATAAGGGGTTATGGAGACCAAGGTTTTAGTATGTAGATAAAGCCTCTAGGTAGAAGGCTTCAGAGAGAATCAATTGTAAATGTTTCTTATTAAAGAGTCTGTTCTGTCAGTCTGAGGTCTCTGTGTTGATGTTAATGCTGGTCAGCTGTGAGGCATGTCCATCATCCGCTTCCTGTCATGGCCTGAACTAGTTTTTCAAGTTAACTTTGGAATACCCTTGGCTGAGGAGGGGTTTGTTCAGATGGGTGGAGGACTAAGATTTTTATTTTTGGCTTACACTATCAACTAGCACAAAGGCTCTAAAACGTTAATTATTCTCTTGGCAAATAAATGATTAGGCCCATGTAAGGATGTGCCCTCAAAGCAAGAAAGGAAAGTGGGTCAAGCAGTCACTGATACAAATTTCAACTTGGCAGTTTTAGATCTAGGAAGAAATTAATATTGGCCCCTTCACACTCCGAGGATTGGTGGCTATTTCCCTTATATTCAATGTGAATCTGAAGGACAGATTTCAAAAGGTCTCCTGAAACAGTTTCTCCCTCTCTTAGAACTCATTTCCCTTTGCAAACTGAAATTAGTGTTTCAAGTTAGAATTCCTTCTACCCTGGTTGTAGAAGACTTCAGATGTTAGATATCCTCAGGCTTTTCTTCATCTGTAAATAAGGGACGATGCCCCTCAGAATGCACACAGCATTGCCTAAACCATGGGGTGGGCCATTGTTTCCAAACACAGGCCAAGTTGAGAGGCTCTCTTACTGTAATTCACACAAATCATAGTCAAGCCATATTGCATTCTGGGGTCACACTGAAAATGTCAACACAGTAAGTCTCCCTTCTCATGGTAAATGTACATGTTCTTTCAACATGGCTACTGCAGATGACAATAAAGACCCTATGGTTCAAGTTTGGGCTGCTCTATTCTATTTTTTTAAAGCTCCACCTTGTCCATCTTCACCAATCCCCATTTAACTTTTTATCATTGATAAGGCATAAATTATGCTGGGTGGCCTCTGCCACCATTTTGGGTGCTTTGCTCCAAGATGAAATGGAAAACTTATTACAAGTCCTCTCCCTAGTTCTAACATCTATACTGGATGTAGGTAGAAAATAGTAATGATTCCTCTCTCACAATTTATAAATATCAAGCTGAAGTACTTATCAAAGTAGTATTCAATTCTTATTAAAATATAATTTCCCTCCTCTCCCTATTGCAGAAGCTTTCTGCAGCCCACATCCATATCTATCTTTTCTGCATTCATTCAGTCCTCATTTTTTTTACTCAAATTGGCATTTGTATTACCCTTTAATGATCTATAAATGCTTAATGTGCACGTCTTATGTTTCCCAAGAGTATAACTCCTTAAGGTTAAGAGATATATCCTTTGTCTTCTAGTGCTAGACACATGGGTGGTATATAAAAAATGCCTAAGATGTTGGTTAGATTCTCCTGGTTACAAGAAACAAAGGCTACAGTTCCCTCAAGTAATGAGGGAGGTTATTGAAAAAGAATCCAAACAAAGCCAAACAAACCACAGGAAGAGGAGAATCTATAGCAGAATCAGGCTGTAAGAGCAGTGTTCCACTACTCTAGAGGGTTGTATTAGTCTGTTCTCATGCAGCAATGAAGAAATACCCAAGACTGGGTAATTTATAAAGACAAGAGGTTTAATTAACTCATGGTTCAGCATGGCAGGGAGGCCTCCAGAAACTTACAATCATGGCAGAAGGGGACAAAAACATGTCCTTCTTCACATGGCAGCCGCAAGAAGTGCTGAGCAAAAGGGAGAAAAGCCCCTTATAAAACCATCAGATCTTGAGAGAAATCACTCACTGTCACAAGAACAGTACGGGGAGTGATGTCCCTCATGATTTAATTACCTCTCACCACATGTGGGGATTATAGAAACTACAATTCAAGATGAGATTTGGTGGGGTCACAGCGAAACCGTATCATTCCACCCTGGCCCCTCCCAAATCTCAGGTCTTCACATTTCAAAACACAGTTAATGCCCTTTCAACTGTCTCCCAAAGTCTTAGCTCATTCCAGCATTAATCCAAAACTCCAAGTAAAGTTTCATCTGAGACAAGGCAAGTCCCTTCTGCTTATGAGCCTGTAAAATCAAAAGCAAGTTAGTTACTTCCTAGACACAATAGGGGTACAGGTATTGGGTAAATAAACCCATTCCAAATGGAAGAAATTGGCTAAAACAAAGGGGCTACAGGCCCCATGCAAGTCTGAAATCTAATAGAGCAGTCATTAAACCTTCAAGTTCCAAAATGATCTCCTTTGACTCCTTATCTCACACCCAGGTCATGCTGATGCAAAGGGTGGGCTCCTATAATCTTAGGCAGTTCTGTCCCTGTGTCTTTGTAGAGTACAGCTCCCCACCCCAGCTGCTTTCACAGCTGGCAGTGAATGTCTGTGGCTTTTCCAGGTGCATGGTGCAAGCTGTCAGTGGATCTATATCATTCTGGGGTCTGGAGGACAGTAGCCCTCTTTTCACAGCTTCACTAGGCAGTGTCCCAGTGGGGACTCTGTGTAGGAGCTCTGACCCCATATTTACTTTTAGGACTGCCCTAGCAGAGGTTCTCCATGAGGGCTCTGTCCCTGCAGCAGATTTCTGCCTAGACATCCAGGCATTTCCAAACATCCTCTAAAACCTAGGTGGAGGTTCTTAAACCTCAATTCTTGTCTTCTGTGCACCTGCAGGATCAACACAAAATGTAAGCTGCCAAGGCTAGGGGCTTGCACCTTCTGAAGCAGCATCCTGAGCTGTACCTTGGGCCCTTTTATCCATGGCTGGAGTCTCTGGGACACAGTCCTGAGGCTGCACACAGCAGGGGGACCCTGGACCTCACCCATGAAATCATTTTTTCCTCCTAGGCCTCCAGGCCTTTGATGGGAGAGACTGCTGTGAAGGTCTCTGACATGGCCTGGAGACATTTTCCTAATGGTCTTGGTGATTAACATTCATCTCCTCATTATTTATGCAAATTTCTGCAGCCAGCTTCAATTTCTCCTCAGAAAATGGGTTTTCTTTCCCATCACATCACCAGGCTGCAAATTTTCTAAACTTTTATGCTCTGCTTCCTCTTGAATACTTTGCCGGTTAGAAATTTCTTCTGCCAGATACTCTAAATCATCTCTGTCAAGTTCAAAGTTCCACAGATCTCTAGGGCAGTGGCAAAAAGTCACTAGTCTCTTTACTAAAGCATCACAAGAGTCACATTTGCTTCAGTTTCCAACAAGTTCCTCATCTTCATTTGAGACCACCTCAGCTTGGACTTCATTGTCCACGTCACTATCAGCATTTTGATCAAAGCCATTTAACAAGCCTCTAATAAGTTCCAAATTTTCCCACATTTTCCTGTGTTCTGAATGCTCCAAATGATTCCAATTTTTGCCTGTTAACCAGTTTCAAAGTCTACATTTTTGGGTATCTTTACAGCAGCACCCCACTCTCTGTGGTATCAATTTACTATATTGGTCCATTCTCACGATGCTGTGAAGAAATACCTGAGACTGGTAATTTATAAAGAAAAGAGGTTTAATGGACTCATGGTTCAGCATGGTGGGGAGGTCTTAGGAAACTTATAATAATGGTGGAAGGGGAAGTGAACATGTCCTTCTTCACATGGCAGCAGAAAGGAGAAGTGCCAAGCAAAGGGGAAAACACCCCTTATAAAATGGTCAGAGCTCATAAGAACTCACTATCATGAGAAGAGTATGGGGGGTAACAACCCCCATGAATCAATTACCTTCCACTGGGTCCCTCCCACAACACGTAGGGATTTACGGAAACTACAATTCAAGATGAGATTTCAATGAGGACACAGCCAAACCATATCAAGTGTAGAATCAAGGGTAGAAACCAGACTCAAACGCAAGTTGCTCTACTGGTTACTGTAGACATAAGGGCACTTGAGAGTAGAAACTAGCTAACAGTGGGTAAGTATAGGAAGCAAGAAGGCAAAAATATAAGAACAAATTGCATCTTTAAATTTGGGTTGTATTACTGAAACCAATATGAAATGCTGCCCATTAGGGGTGTAAGAGGCTTCTCACCTTTAGGCCAGTCTTTATTTTCATGGTGCCAGGTAACAGGTAACTCTACCTTATCACAACTCTTTTTTTCCATTTCAACATCTTTCTTTTTCTAGTTAAAATTATTGAGGTATAATTTACACACAGAAAAACTGTTCTTTTCAGTGTACAAATCTATGAGTTTCAGAAGATGCATACATTCTGTAACCCACACACATCACAGTCATGACAGCCAACAGTTCCATTAGCCCCTCTGCAATTCTCTTAAGCACCACTTTATAGTCAAATCCTCCTACCTTCCAGGCAACCACTGATCTCTTTTCTCTTTTTATGGTTTTGCCTTTTCCAGGCTGTCATATATATGGAATATAGTATGAAGGGTTTTTAGTTTTGCATTTCTCACTTGGAATAATGCACTTGAGATTTACTTATGTTGTGTGTAGGAGTCGATTCTATTGCATATATATACCACCATTTGCTTATCCATTCACAAATTAAAGGGTATTTAGGGTGTTTCTAGTTTTAGATGATTATAAAATAATTTCAGGTTTTCATGTGAACATGTTTTCATTTCTCTTGGGTAAATATCTAGGAGTAGGATTTCTAGGTCATATCATAAGTATATGAATAACTTTCTAAGAAACTCCCAAACCATGTCCCAAGTATTTATACCCCTCTGCATTCCCACCAACAATGTCTGAGGGTTTTAGTTTTTGTCCACCTTCAATAGCCTTTGAAATTATTTTTATTTCAACCAAGTAGTGATGATTGTGGCTTTGATTTGCATTTTCCTAATGACTACTATAATAAATGGACTATAGCAATAAAAGGAACAAACTACTCCCACACGCAACATAAATAAATCTCAAATGCATTATTCTAAGTGAAAGATGCAAGACTAAAAAGGCTTCATATTGTATTCCATTTATATGACATTCTGGGAAAGGCAAAACCATAAGGAGAGAAAATAGATGAGTGGTTGCCTGGGGGTAGGAGGGGTTGAGCATCTTTACATATGCTTATTTGCCATCCATGTATCTTCTTTGGTGAAGTGATTGTTCAATTATTCACACATTTTAAAACTGGATTGTCTTCTAAGTTGTAAAAGTGTGTCATATATTCAGAAGGCAATAATTTAATAGATATGTTTTGCAAATATTTTCTCCCAGTCTGTTGCTTGTTCTTTTGTTAAGTATCATCCAAAGAGCAAGTGCTATCTAAAGAGCAAGTTTTTATAAATTTCTTTTATAGATTGTGTGTTTTGTGTTGTATCTAAGAAAACTTTGCCTAATTCAAGATCACAAAAATGTTCTCCTATGTTTTCTTCTAGAAGTTTTATATTTTCACATTTAGATCTATGATCTACTTTGAATTATTTTGTATATGGTGAAAGGCATGAGTTTACATGTGTTAAGTTTTTGTTTTCAAAATGATGTCCAATTATTCAAACATTATGTGTTTCTTTTTACTATCTTTTAATAAGGCTCAATTAGCAGACACTCCATATATGATCCACATAAAGAAAGGGAACCTTCTAGCTTTTGTGTTACAATCCCATGGCTGGAGATGAAAGGGCAGTTTCCAGTTCCTTTGGCAGAAATACCTAACAAGTATGCTTTCTACTCCATAGATATGCATGATACAGAACAGTCGAGAAAGAATTGTCAATCAATGCCTTCTAGTCAAAGATCACTAGGAACATACCTGTGGTTGAACAAACTGAATTTATCACTCACTGCAGCAAGGGAGATCATGGGGAACTATGGGGCATATCGGTAAGGTGTTTGAAAAATCGGTGATTTGACAGAGGGTTTAAGGAGGTAGAACTTTGCTCTATGCTCTAAACAAGATATTGTCAGGAAGTGGGGGTAATTCTGATTGGGTATCTTAACAAATCTTATCTAGAAACAAGGAAGACTGGAATGAGGTTAAAGCTGTCATTGGCAAAGAAGCAACAGTTACACAGACTAGTTTGGAATTTTCATTTTGTGTATTACATTTAGTGGGTTGGACAACATTCATGTTTTTGTCTATGTTCAACCATGATTATGAAGTAGACTTATTTTTGTCCTGATCCACCAGAATCATAGAGTGGCCTTGTCTGATGTTGATGTTCTCTACAATAGCTTTTGTTCAACAAGAATACCAAAGCCTAGTTGTGCCAGCATCTACTGCATGTCAGGAACTGCTTTTCTCTTTCTGAGAATATAGTGGTTAATAACTTGGGCTCTAGAGTCAGACAAAATTGAGTTTGATTCTAGAGCCTGCTGTTCACTAGTTGTGGACCTGGAGTAAATTATCCAACTTCTTTATGCCTCAGTTTCCTCATATGAATATAGAATTCTCTATATTAGAATATAATGTACTCGCCTCATTGGATTGTTGAGAGAAATGAGACGATAGAAGTTAGGAACTGTGTCAAATAAATCTGCTAATATGATCATATCATAGGAAAAATTAAAAAGGATATTGGTGCAGGGAAAGGAAAACCAAGAATAGCACAGGTAATTGTGCCAGGAATGGCAAAAAGCAGTAAGAAAGTGAGGACAGAAAGCATAACGATTTACACTGGGTGGTAACTAACCTTTATAAAGCTGTTAATTTAATGCAAGCATAATGCATTACACTCATGAAAACATGGTAAAACAGAAAAATATGTGGACCTTGCAACAAGTAGGTTACTTAAATGAGTCCATACTGAAACTCTGGGAAGAGTATTTGATAGCAATGAAAACTATAATTGTGCACATAATAGGAGACAGAGTCACATGTTGGGCAGAAGGTTGGGCTGGGGCTTTTTAAACTTCAATGTACTATCAGCCTAGAAATAATTTCTTGCTTTAACATTACTGGTTTCTGGCTTGCTTCTTTCTGGTCCTCTTTGAACCACCCCACCATGTTAAACAATGTCACATCTAATTTCTAAAGTTTTTTAATAAGGCAAAAAGACTGTGTATATAACCAACTAGAAGAAAACTCAGTCATTTAAAATGTTGGGTAATTGATACACGTGTATTAAGAATTTTGTTAAGTTACTGCCTGAAGGCACTAAGAACTCATTATTATTGTTATTTTAAGAGAGAGGGTCTCATTTTGTCACTCAGGCTGGAGTGCAGTGGCACAACTGTAGCTCACTGCAGACTTGAAATCCTGGCTCTAGTGATCTTCCTGCCTCAGCTTCCCAAGTAGGTAGGACTACAGGTGTGTGCCACCACACCTGGCTAATTATATATTTGTTTACTTTTTGTAGAGATAGGGTCTCACTATGTTGACAGAGCTGGTCTCAAACTCCTGACTTTAAGCAATCCTACCACCTTGGTCTCCCAAAGTGCTGTGATTACCTGGCTAGGGCTCATTATTTTAAGACATGACAAAATCTTTCAAAATAACATCCAGAAATAAATGTTTCATTTTATTTTTCTTCAAACAGGTCTGACTGTTGTCCAGGCTGGAATGCAGTGGTTTGACCACAGCTCACTGCAGCTTTGACCTCCCAGGCTCTAACAGTCCTCCTGCTTCAGCATCCCAAATAGCTGGGTCTACCGGAGTGTACCACCATGCTTTTATTATTATAATTATTATTATTTTGAGACAGAGTCTTGCTGCTGCCCAGGCTGGAGTGCAGCAGTGCAATCTCGGCTCACTACAACCTCTGCCTCCCGGGTTCAAGTGATTCTTCTGCCTCAGCCTCCCGAGTAGCTGGGATTACAGGCACCCGCCATCACGCCCGGTTAATTTTGTATTTTTAGTAGAGATAGGATTTCAGCATGTTGGCCAGGCTGGCCTCGAACTCCTGGCCTCGTGATCCACCCGCCTCGACCTCCCAAAGTGCTAGGATTACAGGCATGAGCCATCACACCCGGCCTATTATTTTTTTTTAGAGATGGGATCTCCCCATGTTGCCCTGGCTGGTCTTAAACTCCTGGGCTCAAGTGATCTTCCCCTGCCTCAGCCTCCCAAGGTGTTGGGATCACAGGCGTGAGCCACCTGTATTTTATTTTAATAATCTAAGAAAGGGAGGTCACCAGAATTTACAGGAGTTCAGCCTATAGAACAAAGAAATACTACAAGTCATGTACATCTTCATTTTATAGGCTGAACTCCTATATTTGCAGTTTCAGAAGTTTAAAAGAGCTCTTTTAAATCTTAGTTGCTTTATGAAACAGATCCAACTGCTACTTTGAGTTATGGCTTTAATAACTGTAAAAATGCAAAATCTCCCAGGAGTGGCTACAATCCTGTCAGTGATTTGTACTTTAATAATTCTCTTTTAAAACAACGTGCAAAGGGAAGAAGAAACGAGACATAATTGTGCACTTCATAATTTTACCTAGAGTTCAACCTTGAAAGGTCACATATTAAAGACATATTAAGGACAGAAGCTTCTGTAATGACAAGAAAACAGAGGATATCCATTTCTTCACATGCTGGATAAACAGTACAATCCACTGATCCTGCTAATCATGCAACACATATGTTGAAGTGACAAGATTATTTAATTTCCTCTTTCTGCTTTGAGAAACTAAAATATCTTGATAGTCTGAGGACCACTATCCTTAATTCTTAAGTGGTTTTAATTCTTAAGTGATCACTTAAGTGGCCTTAATTCTCTGATTTCGTAAGTTAATGATTAGGTTTAAGCTATAAACTATAGTCCATTCCATTTGAGACCTGGATCAAAGTTAGCTTCATCCACCATGCTTTCCTCGGTTTTAGCATGTCCTTTCTGAGCTATGTTGTCAACAGTCATCATTCATTTCCACCACCCTGAATATTCTGTAGTTGATAAACCATTTTGTCAGTTTTTTTGCTTCCTGTGGATGTTTCTGACTTCACGCGTTTTTGCTTCAGGTACTTTAACTTGTTAATCAGACTGTGAAAAGAAACATCCCACATTTACATAGGACTTCACAGTTCATAAAGACCTTTCCCACCCACCACACACACAAAAAAAAGTATGATGAGTTTCCCATCACCTTCATCTCATAGGTGGAAAGGGAGTCAAGGAAGACTTAATGGATACCATTTATCTAGTTAAGCAGGCTTTGAGCAGTTCATCTCCTCCCCTCCTCAAAACGACCTTGTGAGGTGGTTCCTGAAACCCGCTGTGAAGCTCAGAGAGAGACGCCTCACATCCCAGGGGGGTCAGCTCAGGCGGGGCCGCCACAGGCCGCCACGCGCTGTTGGACGGGAGAGGAGAGCAGCTGCCCCGCGGGGAACACGTGGAAGGGCCCGGTCAGCAAGTGGCAAGGACGCGGCACAAAGCCAGGCTTTCTAATGCCCAATCCAAGGCTCTTTCGCTACTAAACACCCCCTCTTCAACACATTTCGAGCGCCTGGCAGGCCCTGTACCAAACCGACGGTGATGACGACCCAGGCGGGTTTTTATTCTCAAGGAGCTCAATTTTAGGCCAGGGAGAAGTAAAATAAATAATAATAAAAAAAATCAAACAAACTGAAAAACACACAAATAAGCCACGTCTCTCCTCAACCCTAGCACTTAGTCATAAAGGCGAGTTTAGAGCCCCGACGTGAACGTCTGAGCAGGCCCGGCTGTCACTCCCTGAGCACAGCAGGCAAAGAAGGGTGAGGCACCTGGACAAAGAAAGTGCTAGAGAAACTGGCGACTGTCCCACCTTTCCTAAGGCCAAGGTTCGGAATTCCGTAGACCGTTACTCGGCGCGGACCTTGACTCCCGGCCGCCGCCGACGCCAAACCTCCGGACCTGGGGTCCGCGGCCTACGCGTCTCCCGGGCTTCGCGCCCCTCGCCCGATTTGATTGGACAATGGCGGGAAGAAGGCGGGGAGACCCCCGGAGGAGGCGCGCTGAGGCCTGCCGGGGGTTCCCACGGAGGCGCCCAGGGGGCGAAGAGGCGGGGGCGGGCCTCAGAGCGTCGCGCGTGCGCATTTGGGACGCGGCCGGCTGGGGGCTGCTGGGAGGACCGGACCCTGCGAGAAACGAGTGGGCGTGTGCCCGGTGGGCGCGGGAGGGGCCCAGGCTGCACGAGCGCGCGTGCGCCTCGGAGTCGGAGCCGCGGAAGGAGGCGGTAGCTGAGGAGGCGGCGGAGGGGGCGGGTCGCGTCGGGCGCCACGTCCGCAGCCAGAGGCCGCCGCCACAGTCTTCCAGCTCCACAGGCTGAGAGGAGCCTACCGAGCCGCGATCGCCGGGGATTGTGTTGGCCGCCGCTGCCGCCCAGGCTGTCTCAGCCCTCCTCGGCGCCGGCCCGGTCCCTCCGCCCGGCCTCTGCCTTTGCCCCAGAGCGGGCCGCGACCCCGGCGGTGAGTGAGTAGGGCTGCGAGGGTAGGGGCGCAGCCCGGCTTCCTGCCGTCCTCCCTCGCCCTCTGCAGTCGGCGCCCCTGCCCCTCAGCTCCCACTCCCGGGCCTCGCTCCCAGCGGGGCCTCGGCGGGGACCCAGCGGGAAAGGGGGAGGGGCGTGACAAAGTTGGGGGCGGATGGAGGTTCTCTTCTGGGGCTACTCCTCCTCAACGTCGCTGACTGCCCCGCTGCTATTGGAGCTTGGGGACTCCCCTGGAAAGCCTCCGCCTGATTTTTTAACATCTAGGGGTTCGGGGTGGAGGCGGAGGTGGGGTTGGGGGGGCGTCAGCAGACTGGGAGAGGGATGCGGCGGAGGGGCTTGGGTGCTGGGCGTCCTCGCTCTGCCAACTGCTGACCTGTTAATAAACCTCCCTCTTGGGTTCAGGCACGCAAGACTTGTCGTCCAGTGGACACCCCCAGAGCTCTTCCTGGGTAGGACGGCTGTATCCCCACGCCTAACCTAAACTAAAAGTGGGAATGGAGAGGGTGCTGGCGGCGCCCAGGGGTGACAGGGAGTGCTGGAGCACCCATCCGTGCCATCACTACCTCCCAGTCTAAATAAAAACTGCCTGCTCTGCACACGCACCTTCACGACCGATCCCCCAGCTTTCACTTCCAATCAGATCGCCTGTCCTAAACCCTTCTTACATAGAAATTCTGGAACCCTTCGGGAGTGGGGGTGTGCTGGGTGTACAACGTGGAGCGGAGAGGGAGGAGGTGCCAAGCTCAGCGCTGGCCACGGCGCCTCCAGGGTCATTTGCTGCTGCTCCTGCCACGTCACTCTCTGCTAAAGAAAAAAAAAAAAACTTGCTAGTGCCTGAAGGGATCAATGGAGAGAGAAGGGGCAGCCAGGAAGGGTTTAGAAACACCTAGAGAAAAAGGGGAGGGTTCTTAATTTGATTTTCGCGTCCTTGTGAACACTGCTAATTCCAAATGAAAATACTTTATTTGCTATATGTGATTATTTGCTGTATGCTATTGTTTAGCCTTTAAAACTTCTGCTGGTGTGAGTGCTGTCAACGTGCCCCAGGAATATTGATACCACACCAACAGGTAAATGCGTATGTGCCTGTGCGCTCCCATATTTACTTTTTAAAAAGAAAGGGAGAAGTAGCCTTTGATAAACCCATATGCATCCTGTTTGGCTTTTTCCACTTGCATTTCTTTGGTCTTTGTTAGAACAGATGTACCAAAAACCAAGTTCAGTAAAAATTTGTCCATTTATAGAAAGCATCGTTAGAAATTGTAACGGTTGCTACATTAGACAAATAAATATACAGGTTTCTGTGTGTGCGCGTGTGTGCGTGTGCATGTGTTTTTTTTTTTTTTTTTTTTTAACTACAGGAAAATCTTTACCTTTCTTTGTTTCAGTTATTGGGTATTTGCTTTTTTTCTGCTTCCGGAATATATCTCACTGGATTATATATAAACATCCTGAGAGTAGTACTTTTGTATGCTTGTTCACAAGGATGCCTCAGTGCCTAACAGACTGTTTGACACATAGTAGCAATACAAATAACGGTTGAAATAATGTAGTGAAGATGGTGTACTGGTTCCCTGATTTAATAGAGTGTTGTAATTCTCCTTGTTTCATTTAAGGACAACCTTTAAAAATTGCCATTTTGACACTGTCAGTACTCGTCTAAGTGGGCACTTACAAGTTTTACTGGCAGATTACTTTTTCTTCCTTGCTAGATTCAGGGCATTTCTTGTAGACTATCTGCTGTTGATTTAATGGGCAGGAGCCATCTTTAAAAACAGACTCTTCTGGATATTTGGTTTAAATAGAAAAACCTAAAAACAGTAAGCTGGTGTTTTAATGCACTCTGCTTGTTAGTGTATGTGTAGTAAAGCTCTGTATAAATATATTTTTGAATCTCCTGGCAGTTATTTGGCAAAGAAGGTAGAACATGGGAGTGAGGATATGGTAATAGGTAGAATATGTAGAAGAATTTAGCTAATTCATTTATAGTCGTCTTTTTCTAATACAGGGAAATTGGCACCTTGTGTTTAATAACAGATATTTTGAAGTGGCTTTGACGATAAACTGTTATGCACTATATTTTGTAGTTAAGCTTTATGTAACATGTTAGTGTTATTTAACTTCTTTGGTGTATAGAGGGGTGGTACCTGTAGGAAAATTCACTGTTTTCAGAATTTTTTATGACTAAAAACTTTAAATTTACATATGAAATATTACTGAAACCCACAAACAACATTGATTCATCTGTTTTCCTTTAAAAAGAAAAAAAGTTTCCCAAGAGGTGTTTGTTTACTTATTTCTATTATTGGAATAAATTACCCTTTAGGGAATTGTGTTGTTAATCCTTGCTCAATGTATTTGCCAGCTGCTCTATCTATGATACTATTGTGGTGGGCAAGAATTATTTCTCCCCATCTCTACAATGCTTGATATAACTGCTGATGAATTTGTAGTCATGATATACAGTCTATAACAAAGAAATCTTTCATATGTCACAATTTCTTAAAAACCCACTTATAACCCAGTTTAGTTGGTATTGTAATAGTTTATTCACACTTCAGGACGAAGAGGTATAACTGATTTATGTCTATAGAGTAAGTTAAATCGTTTGTACTTATCTAAAGCTATTGTCTGTCATTATTGCCTTCCTTTGGAAACTATGTGTTGTTTTGTTTTTTGGTAGAGACAGGTCTTGCTATGTTGCCCAGGTTGGTCTCAAACTCCAGGGCTCAAGTGATCCTTCTGCCTCGACCTTTTAAAGTGCTGGGATTACAGGCCTCAGCCATCATGCCCAGCCAGATAGTATGTTTTTAATAGAAACTTGTACATTATGAGCTCTTAGAGAGCAGAGGTATTTGTTTCTTGAATATATGTTTCTTGAATGATTCACTAAATGGCAAGTGCCAAAAAATCTATTCCCACTGGATTGTAAACTCTGGCTTAGAGTACTGCCTGTGTGTGCTTAATCACACTGAACTCCTAAGTGCATAACAGGGTGCCTGGCACATAGTAGGGCTCAAGTGTATGTTGAACTAATGATTCAGTGAGTTCAGGGGATATAGTTTGTATAGAATTTAGTAATTTTAATGTATTAGTTAAGGGTAATATTTAAAAATGGTCATTTTGAATTTTTTTTTTTTTTTTTTTGAGATAATCTTGCTTTGTGACCCAGGCTGGAGTGTAGTGGCTTGATCTTCTCTCACTGCAGTATCCGCCTCCCTGGTTCGAGAGATTCTCCTGCCTCAGCCTCCCTAGTAGCTGGGATTACAGGTACCTGCCACCATGCCCAGCTAATTTTTAAATTTTTAGTAGAGATGGGGTTTCACCATGTTGGCCAGACTGGTCTTGGAACTCCTGACCTCAGGTGATCTGGCCACTCAGCTTTTAAAAGTGCTAGAATTGCAGGCCCATTTTAAAATTTACTGTCAGTTGATACTTGTCTCTACATACACACTCTTAAACTTTATTAGTAGATTATTTACCTTTCACAGTTTTAGATTAGGGATCTATTTGTCTTCACAATTCCTAATATAAGAGAAACAGGTCTCCTGCAATGGTGATAATGAGCAGGATAGTAATATAAAAAGTATTTAGTAATAAAGTGGCAATATCCATAAAGAGGTAATATCACTAAAAGGCACATATTTGTGTGTAGGAATTTGGAATGGTTAATGTGAATGAAAAGTACAGATGATGCAATTAAGGATTTTAGCAATACCTTTATAAGGTAACTCAGCGTCTTGCGATAAAATTAGGAATTCAGGGAAAAAAATCTCCACTACTTATGGCTTTTACATAATTTTTATTATTCTAAAAGTTCTAGAGGAATTTTGGTACTATATACTGGCTATTAAGATGTGATGTACAAGAAACCCAAACTAATCCTTTTTTTTTTGAGATGGAGTCCTGCTCTGTCACCCAGGCTGGAGTACAGTGGTGTGATATTGGCTCACTGCAACCTCCGCCTCCTGGGTTCAAGCAATTCTCCTGCCTCAGCCTCCCAAGTAGCTGGGATTAGAGGTGTGTGCTACTACGCCCGACTAATTTTTGTATTTTTAGTAGCGATGGGGTTTCACCATGTTGGCCAGGCTGGTCTCGAACTCCTGACCTCAGGTGATCTACCCGCTGTGGCGTTCCAAAGTGGTGGGATTACAGGCGTGAGCCATTGCACCCGGCCCTTGTTTTTTTAAGTCCCAATGAAACTAATCTTTGCTGCACTTAGGACTTTCAAGGCCTTCTAAACAGTAAATTTCTCTAGTCTGAGTAGACTTACGCCTGGCGTGGCAGAACTCCAGATGTGCTACTTTGTTGTTTATTGATACTCCTATTGGTCACTACTGCTAATGATTTTAAATGCAACTGAATATTTCTATTTGATAGTATCTAGCTTTTTACATTTCATACTCCTCTGCAGAAATACTCCTAATTTAAGTCCAGAATGAACTCATGGTGGGCGTGGGAGTGGGAGTGTGGTTGGACTGTCAAGGAGAGCTGGTAAGTCTGAGAATATACCCAGAAGCAGCCCCAGGCTAGAGTGAAATCTCTTGAAAGTCTAGTTATCTTTAAAAAAACAATGCTCAAGCACTTTACTTTTTACTGTGTGTGAATTTAAAAATAAAACAGTATTTTAAATTACTCTAGATTAAAATGCATGCATTATGTCTCTTCTGTGGATTCTTAAGTCCTTGGCACACCACTGCCTATGTTTAAAAAGGTACATCTGGAAAGCATGACTCTAGCTTAGAGTTTTCTTTTTTTAACCCTAAATTTGGGCCATATATTGGTATGCGTCTCTTCTTGCGATGCTTAAAGTATATGTGGATACAGGTATTTCCTTTTCTGTTTTTTGAGACAGGGTCTCGCTCTGTTGCCCAGGCTGGAGTGCAGTGGCACGATCATGGCTCCCTACAGCTACTTCAACCTCCTGGGCTTAGGCAGTTCTCCCTCTTCAGCCTTCCAAGTAGGTGGGACTACAGATGTGGGCCACCATGCCTAGACAATTTTTTTTTTCTTTTTTTGTGTGGAGACAGAGTCTCATTATGTTTTCCTGGTCTTGACTTCCTTAGCTCAAGCAGTCCTCCCATCTCAACCTCCCAAAGTGCTAGGATTACAATATTTTCTTTTTATCTTACTTATTCCACAAATACTATCTGGCAGCTTACAACAAAAACATGTACCAACAAATTGGTAAAAATACATAAATAAGATATTCAAATTGCAAACCAGGGAAAAATAGAAATCTGGGTAGTGGTCTTGAGGAGATGTGGAAGTGTAGGAGAAGATAGGACACAACTATGCAGGCCACAGGTGCCTATCTAGTTGAGGTGGGATTTTAGCTCTAAGCTTCCTGGAAGCCAAAGAGAGAAGGAAAACGTCACTCCTTTGTATCTTTTAAATATAAAAACGGATAGATTTTTAAGAAAACACACTAAATATTTGAGGCAAACAAGACATTTTCTGAATAATTACCTCTGAAGAAATTTCTTATGTGGAGTTCCATATCAGAGCTATTAGGTGTTGCAGTGGGTAATGTCTTTAACAGTATTATACAGTTAATATAGTAATAACCTGCTTAAGGCTGTTTGTCAGGATTTCCTTATCCAAGACATAACTGTGAACAAAACTCCATGATACCATTTTCTTAAAGCATTATGTAATTCAAGTACATTGTTTTTTAGATTATTAACTTCATCTGGTGCTAAAACTGAGATTAATTAGGATTACATGAACTACATAATCTTTAAAAATATCATTTATGAATATCACTGATTTCCAAGACTTGAAAATGTGTATTTTTTTAATTATAAAAGCAATACATTTTATGGTAGAAAATTTATAGATGTTAATGCATATATATAATGCTTATACTAGAAATATGACATTAGATTCTCCCTTTCATCTCACATTAATACCCATGTTACATTCTACTTCATACAAAAAATTCAAGTATATGAGTGTCCACCACGCATCAGACATTGATTAAGTCTCTGGTGATAGTGAACAAACCAATCCTTTGTTCTCATGGAGCTTACATTCTAATTGGGAGAGACCCAAAGTAAACAGACACGCATATCAAGTGGCAATAAGAGTTTGAAGAAAACAGAGCAGGGTTAGGTGAAAATGATAAGAAGAGTGGTGGGTGCTCATGTATTATAAGGTGGTCAGGGAGCATCTGATAAGGGGACATTTGCAGAAGGACCTGAGCCATGTACATATATTGGGAAAGAGACTTTGAGGAAAGGATAAACAAAGAACTCTGTTAGTAGACTGGAATGAACAAGAGGTAGAATAGTGGAGATGGGGTTTAAATATCTGGGCTCAAAGGTGTAAGGACTCTGAATTTTATTCTAAGCAAAATAAAAAGCAGTTGGAGGGTTTTAAGCAAAGTATGACATGGCTGAACTGAAAGAAGAACAAAGGTGGAAGCTCAGAGACCCATTCACAGATTTTTGCAGTAGTACAAGTAAGAGATTATGATGGCTTAAAGTGGTAACAGTAGAGATAGTGATAAGTGGTTATATTCTGGATTTATTTAGGCAACAGAATTTACTGATAATTAGATGGGAATATAAAAAAAAGCAGAATTCAAAGGTGACTGGTATTTTGGTTCAAGGATTTATTTAGACATGAAAAACTGACAGAGTTTAGACTGTCATTCTATCTTACTGTACTACTAAAGTAGCCACGTACTGTATTAATCTCTCTTTCCTTCCGTCTCTTCTTGGTTCAGTTAGCATCTTAGGCATAGATATGACAGTATAACTCTGTTCATGGCTCCTTATTGCCTACCCACAAAATGATGAAGCCAATTCATATCATTTAGATTAATTTGCATATATCTGATGCTCTCATAAAGCAATAACTAATTTTTAAAAATTGGGATCTTTTTCTTAATTACCAGATAGATAGGATGTAGAAAAAATAATTGTTTTTTAAGGGATACCGTATTAGAAATAAAAGGTAAGACTGTTGGTAGGGATTTATGGGGTAGGCACCAGAAAATCAATTTTGAAATGTATGCAGTTACTGTCATAATCACACCTATTTTTAAACTCCAGCTAAAATATATAAAATGTATGGGTATATGTAATTTCCCATTATTTCTATACAGGGTATGGTAGCTTCTGTTGATTGACAAGCCAGGTGATCTCCTGGATTTGTGTGTATGTGTATGGTATTAACCTACATACAGTACTGGGATTACCGTGAGAAGGTGGACAAAGGTGTCCTCTTGAAATTAATAGTCCAGTGGGGAAGTAAGTGCCTTCAAAATAATCATTTCTCAGAAGGGACACACACATTCTGCCAGGAATTTCTGCATGTTTTGTTTTAGAATTTGTTAAATAGTATTCTCATCTTAGGGTTAAGGTTAGAATTATCTTTGATTTTTATTTTAACTATCCTAAACAGCAAGGATTTAATGAAGTTATTTGTCCTGTGCTATACAGCTTATGGTCAAGCTGAGATTCAAACTCAGGCACTCTGACCCCACAGCCTTAACCACATCCTGTATAATTTGTTATGATCTTACCATGATGATAGATCAAAGAAAATATAAATGTGAATGGTAATACGTGTGCCTTTGTGGTTTGGGGAGTTTTAAAATTAAGGCACATCTGTGAAGAACCTCTTTTCCCAGTAATGCATTAGCTGAAATTCTCACTGGTTTTTCTGTGAGAGATTACCTAGCTTTACTATTACTTTTTAAATTTTATGTTTGGGATAATGTGTTAAATTCTCAAACCACACCAGTATAAGATTAAGTGCTATTGATAAATGACCTGAGTCAAGATTTTTACTAGAGCAATTAAAAGATATTTATTAAACAGAACATGTGCTGCTGGACTCAGTGGGGATGCAGTGAAGTCTCATCTTAAATAGGATTTAGATTTTAAAGGCATAACAAGATTAATTCCATGAAGTTAAAAATCACCTTTGAAAATTCCCACTTTTCACAGCCTCTGCCTCTACCACCTTCATCCAGGCTACCAACAGTCTTCTGTCTGGATTATTGAAATTGTTTCCTAATGAGACTTTCTGCCTCTGCTGTTGTTTTCCTATGGCTTGCTCTCCCCACAGCAGCCAGAATGATCTTTTAAAAGATCACCTTACTCTTTTGTTCAATGCCTTTCACTAGCTTCCATCTCACTCAGTTAAAAGCCACTGTCCATCATCGCCTGCAAGGGCCTATGTTGATCCAGACCTCACTCTTTGACTTCCTCTCCTACTGCCCTTGTTGTGACCCTGCCATACGTTACTGGCTGTTGCTTCTTGCTGATCCAGGTAAGCTCCTACATCATGGCCTTTGATCTTGCCATTTCTTCTCTGGAAGACTCCTCACCTAAATATCTTGTATCCTTACCTTCTTTGAGTGTCATCGCAGTAAAGCCTTCACAGACTATCCTATTTAAAATATCATATCCTCTCCCCATCCTTCCCTGGCCGGTTGTGGTGGCTCATGCCTGTAATCCCAACACTTTGGGAGGCCAAGGCGAGTGGATCACTTGAGTTCGAGACCAGCCTGGCCAACATGGTGAAATCCTGTCTCTACTAAAAATACAAAAATTAGCTGGGCATGGCGATGCACTCCTGTAGTCCCAGCTACTCGGGAGGCTGAGGCAGAAGAATCGCTTGAACCTGGGGGGCAGAGTTGCAGTGAGTTGAGATCGCACTACTGCACTCCAGCCTGGGCGACAGATCGAGACTCTGTCTCATAAATTAATTAATTAATTAAAAGAAGATATCAATCCTCTCTTCATCCATCGCTTTTTCTCCATAGCATAAAAATACTACTGAGATACAGTACTCTCTTTGGATTTATTTATTGCCTTTCCCCATGGGAGTATTCATTTCATGATGGCAGAGATTTTTGTCTGTATTGATTACTATACTCTATGCACCTAAAACATTGCCTGGCCCAGGAGTAGGTGCTCAGTCAGTGTTTGTTAATTAATGTATTGAACTACATTGTTAATTTTCACAATATCCCTTTTAATATCTATTATATATGTACACATATGTATATATTATATACAAGGATATATGACTGCTGGGATCATAACCTTAGTTTTCTGGCCAAGCCAGATAATATAAAGAACACTTTTAGACCAATCTTGACTTGCTCTAATCTTTACTTACTCAAGTTAATTTAAAAGGAAGTATTTCATGATAGTAAAGGAAATTGGAAAAATAAATTTTAATCATGTTTTCTTTACTGCAACATAGCTTATTTTATGTCTTAGGTTCTCTTACTACTTTAAACTTAGAGTTAATCATAGTATATATTTTATATATATATATATTTTATAGTAAATTTTGAATTCTGTTACTACCTCTATTCATAAGAGCTCTAAGAACAACAGAAAGTCATAAAAATTGATCTGTTACTGATTCAGATTGGTGGTGTAATCTTATAAGAGAGGGGTGTCTTTTTTTTTTAAAGGACTTTTTTCAGATAGAACAGCTTAGTATTTATTTTTTCAACTTTATTTTAGGGTCATTAGTACATGTGCAGGTTCATTACATGGGTAAAATCGTGTGTTGTGGGGGTTGGGCATACAGATTATTTCATCACCCAGGTAATAAGCATAGTACCCAATAGGTAGTTTTTCAACCGTCTCCTTCCACCCACCACCTTCAAGCAGGCCCCTGTGTCTATTGTTACCTTTTTTGTGTCCATGTGTACTCAGTGTTTAGTTCCCATTCATAAGTGAGATTCCAGAATTTGGATTTCTGCTCTAGCGGTAATTCACTTAGGATCATGACCCCCAGCTCCATACATGTTGCTGCAAAGGACATGATCTCATTGTTTTTTATGGCTACATGGTATTCCATGGTGTATATGTACCACATTTTCTTTATCCAGTCCACTGTTGATGGGCATTTAGGTTGATTCCATGTCTTTGCTGTTGTGAATAGTGCTGTGATGAACATAACACATGCATGGCCTATGGTTATATTCCTTTGGGTGTGTATCCAGTAATGGGATTGCTGGGTTGAATGGTAGTTCTAAGTTCTTTTGAGAAATCTCCAAACTGCTTTCCACAGTGGCTGAACTAATTTACATTCCCACTAGCAGTATATAAGCATTCTTTTTTCTGCAACTTTGCCAGCATCTGTTGTATTTTGACTATTCAATAATAGCCACTCTGTCTGGGGAATACCTTTTTTAGTTACGGTATACTTTTTTCTTTAATTATTGTGAAATAAATTACAGTTAAGTTAACCAGTATTCTGTAGGAGGAAATAACATTTTGTCTGCTAAACCCTACCTTCCAGCTCTTTCAGTGAGTAACTTTCAGTTGTAGTTGAAGCACCACAGTAACAACTTAGGAAAGCTTATACTGTGACTGCCACTCTTTGGTGGGTGTTTCACATAAGATTTATGTTGTCTGCTGGTATAATTTATTTATCAAATGTCGCAGTCTGAAGTAGGAGAGAAACAAGATGAAGACTAGTTGTATAGTGGGTATAAAATGTGATTTATCTGAATAATGTTGATGAAGTCTCAGTTTTGCATGTGATAAGAGGTAGTCTCATATGTTGAGGTTAAAATGAAATGTGTTTGTATGTTTTTTTAGGACATCATGAATCAGACAGATAAAAATCAACAAGAAATCCCATCATACCTTAACGATGAACCACCAGAAGGTAAGTATGCATCTGTAAGACTAAGAATGGAAAAAAATCCTGAATTAAAGTTCTGATTAAAAAAAAAAATTATTTATTTATTTTTTTGAGACAGAGTCTTGCTCTGTCGCCCAGGCTGGGATGCAATGGTACGATCTCTACTCACTGCAACTTCCCCCTCCTGGGTTCAAGCAATTCTCCTGCCTCAGCCTCCCAAGTACCTGGGATTACAGGCACCCACCACCACACCTGGCTAATTTTTTTTGTATTTTTAGTAGAGACGGGGTTTCTCCATGTTGGCAAGGCTGGTTTCGAACTCCTGACCTCAGGTGATTCACCCACCTGGGCCTCCCAAAGTGCTGGGATTAGAGGTGTTTTTATTAAATTTAAAGAAATAGAACCTGTTTACCTTGTCAGTAAATACGTTCCAAAAATAATTGAAGGTAATATTTTTAGATTCTAATAAGAAAACACAGATAATGGTGATAGGACCACAATTTTACCATATAAGAGATAATAGTTTCCTGTTATTCTTCTTTTAAGACCATTTTAGAAGTAAAAGTATCCTTTCATTTGTAAAGGGTGAGGATGGATACAGAAGAAGGATGGACTGTGTTTAGTTTTGATATCCTGCATTACAAAATCAGCCTAATTCAAGAGTTATTAGAGATTTGTTGTTAAACTCCTGTTATTCATTACATTATAATTAGTAGCTCTCCTCTTCTATTAACAGATGGTCTTGGGGTCTGCCTCATTTGTCTTTTTAAGTCGTAATTCTTTTTTAGTTTGAAAATTGTGACATCATGAATCATTTTAATTCTTCAAAAACCCTTGGACACACACCTGAATGTCCTGACTGTACAGAAAATGGCTACAGGCATGTTTTTAGTATAGACTGTTACTAAACTTAATCCAAATAGTGATCTCCTTGGAGAATTGCATGTTGATTACTAGGGCTGGAGGTTGTGACTCTAGGTATTACATATTTTTTTCCTAGTTC